>JAUMHA010278254.1:0-14950 GCA_032359765.1 Saxidomus gigantea | reverse complement strand
AAAGGTAGTCCATTTGCAAAGTCATGGTGAAGGATTCATTTCTGTTCAAATTTTTTCCCGGTCCAACCCCAGAATGAGCGCGACAGAACAAATGTGCCATAATACAAAATAGATAGATTACTGTTGACTCGAATAATTACGTCATTTCTCGGACGCCTCCTCGAAATAACGTTATTTTTCTCGCAAACAGTACTCTGTCTATTACATTTCATACCAATGAGACCACTAAAGTTTCTATATTTTTCTACATATAATTATGTCGTAAACAATTCCACCACAGTTAAATGATTTGTTCACTTTAAAGCTAGATGCACGGGCGTATGTTTAAACGGTGGTGCCTGTGACCGTCCAAACCACTGTGACTGTCTCGCCGGATATACAGACAAATATTGTGAGACACGTGAGTCATATTTGTAAAATACATCAAACATATAAAACCATTTTGAGACAGATATTCATTATTACTGTTTAGTTCTCGTAACTAACTTGCACTTAAAAGCTTTAAAGCAGATTTATGTATTTCAGTTTTAAAGTTAAAGAAAAAAGCCATTTCTGGTAGAATTTAAATCAATTGTAAATTTTCATCGTGTGTACTCCGTTTGTCATCACATTTTTCAGCTGTCTGCTCGTCATACTGTCAAAACGGCGGACAATGTATTCATCCAAACCAATGCAAATGCGCTTCTGGTTTTACGGGGGAAAGCTGCCAAACACGTGAGCCAGACTAATAGTTAAACTATTTTTAAATAATATATCTGAAGAAATATTCATTTTTATTGTTGTCTGTGTTATTAAGGGCTGAAACGGTTTTAGGTATAAATATTTTTAACTATATCTTATGCATCATCTGACCTTCAGGTTTCTAAAATAAACACTTTATTTATCCATACACAACTCATCACTTAAATTACATTACTTTCAACATTGCAAAAGCTATACCTGACGTTTTTATTAGTATCTATATTTCAGCTGTGTGTGAACGAGATTGCCAGAATAAGGGAAAATGCATTCAACCTAACACCTGCTCATGCCCTCTAGGTTCATCTGGACGTTACTGTGAGGAAAGTAAGTGACGTTATTTGATTCTTAAAAGGTGTTATTAAAATAATACACCAGTTTGCATAATCTACATTTAAATAGAAATTAAAAGAAAGCATTTGACAACATAAAAAGTAATAGAAAATTGATGTGCACATGTTTGTAACTAAACGCTTAGATTTTGACGTATCTCGTGTTTTGCTTGTAACGAAAACATATTAAGTACATTGTATCTCCAAATGGCAGGTAAGATTAGTTCTTTACATTTATCAAGAACATAAGTTTGCGATTATTTTTTTCAAATTCAACAAGTAAATACAAGGAACAATAACTTGAGTGTCAGATATTGTATGTCTCTTATAATTAACTAATGGTTCTTTTTTATAGATATCTGCAAGCCAGATTGTACGAATGGGGGGGATTGTACTAGACCCAACCACTGCCAGTGTCCCTCTGGATTTATTGGCAAAATCTGCGAGATACGTACGCAATATGAGTTGCCGTTTTATAATGATTATGATATGCAAGGGTATTTCAACTCGCGGTTTAATTTCAAACACAAATGAGTCATTACTTATACACATATTTCGATTTTTGAGCTTAACAAACTGTTTTCGTGTGAGGACGCTGGCACGTGTGTTCGGCCATACCATTGCGTATGTACTTCAGCGTTTGATTGAAAAACTTGTAATATACGTAAGTCCAATCTAAAAAGCTTTGAAAGGTACATTATAATTAAAGATAAAAAGCCTCCTTCGTTCTGTCCGAAAGGCTACTGGTTTGCAATCTTTACTACATGTCAGTAGATCTTGTTGGACTTGAACCTGATCTGAAACACAATGTTTTAACGGGTACATGCTGCACTTGAATCTTAAAATTTTCATATATATAAAAAAGCGCAAATTAAACTTTCGCCAAGATATCATGACACGTAATTTAATATGCGATAGTTTTCTTTTTCATTTTTTTCTAAAAAATGTGTTTATTAATGCTTCAAATCAGTTAATTCATTTTACAGCCAGGCAGCAAAATGACCTTTCATACGGAGCGATTGCTGCAATATCGACGTGTAAGTATTCCATAATTATGCTGTTTTCTGTGACAGCTCATTTAATTTAGATCTGTTTTGTAGAATATGCAAATTTATTTTAAAGGAAGAATAACAGTCATGCCTAGATGATTAAATCTCTTTTTGTCTTCTGAGTCTGACAGAGTCAGTCATAATTGATGATAAATCCGGAGACTAATATGTTAGGAGCATTAACGTTGTTTGATGTTTGGTATAAGAGTTTGCTAAGCTGAAACACAATTTTGAAACAGAATCTTAAAATTTTCGAATATGAAAAGAAGCGGTATATTTATGCCAATATGTTATGATGCGACTAGTATCCAATTCTGTTTTTTTTTGTATTTTGCAATTTAATTTGCGATTGTTTTTCTGTTAAATTGTTTTTCTAAAATATTTGTTAATTAATGCCTCAAATCGGTTAATTCCTTTTACAGCCACACAGCAAAATGACCTTTCGGACGGAGCGATTGCTGCAATATCGACGTGTAAGTATTCCATGATTATGCTATTTTCTGTGACAGCTCATTATCTGTTTTGTAGAATATGCAAATTTATGTCAAAGGAAGAATAACAGTCTTGACTAGTTGATTAAATTAAAATCTCTTTTTATCGTCTAAGTCTGACAGAGTCATTTTTAAAAACATGTAATGATAAATCCGGAGACTAATATGTCAGGAATTATTGTATTAAAGTTATTTGATGTGTTTTATATACATGCTATCTACTTCGGGTTTGTATATTGGTATTAACTGGCTCGATTGCTATAATACACTATATTTATTTAAACTATACAAACTATAGACATCAACAACTTTAGATATTAAGTCATCCATTTAGTCTTTATTGCAATTTGAGCTTAACTATTATCGAGTGATTTTTGTAGATAATCACGTCTATATCTATACTAGCCAGTACCATGTCAATGTAATGGTTGTACCCTTACAAATGTTCTCCGGCATCCTTCTACCACATACAGTACTAAATTTGAGCAAAATGCAACAAAGCTACCCTGATTTGTTATCAATGTGATATGTATTATGCAATTTTTCGAATTACTCATTTTCACATACAACGCATTTTTACTTTACACTGTATCTACAAAAGCTGGTTCTCCGCAAACTTGAATTAAGTTTTTGTCCATGCTTTAGAATAAAATGTTTCCCCGACGTTTCCCCTTTTAGTTACAACATATTTGATATTTTCATAGATTAGCATATATGCAGCAAGAACAATACATACAACGAAAAAGTGGATAAATGCTTATAGTTGTTCTCTCCCCTTTTTATATTAAATAAGGATGCGAAATAAGACTACAAGAACTTGTCAGACATTATGTATGACGCAAACATTGCTTGTTGGGAAAATCAAATCAATTTATAAATAGTACTCTATATAAATATACAAATGTTTTACACTATGTATCTCACACACAGCTGTAACAGTGGCGGGGTTCGTTTTACTGGCGGTAATAATTGTGGTTCTTTGGAG
The DNA here is from genome assembly GCA_032359765.1 of Saxidomus gigantea. Taxonomy (NCBI): domain Eukaryota; kingdom Metazoa; phylum Mollusca; class Bivalvia; order Venerida; family Veneridae; genus Saxidomus; species Saxidomus gigantea. Next base: position 11,355 of record JAUMHA010278254.1, on the reverse strand, counting down.
AAAAGGTCATATGCAACCTTTCAGAAATGGCTTGAGAGCCATGTCTGTAAAATATAGGAACTCTGATTCCAGAAAACAGACCAGCAAAATGGATCAAGGGCAACAACAAAAACAAGTAAGACGATTTTTTCGTATTCTTTGAACTGTATCAGCAGCACAGATGATGAATATACTAGATAAAATCCTTTTGCTAAATGTTCAAGTTATGGTATATTGTAGAACAGTAAAAGTTCAGTTTGTGGAGAAGACACGTTTTGATTTTAACTAATATATCGTGTGTACAGATTTCTTATTGTTTTCGTATGTGTACGTCTTATTTGTAACACGACTCATAAATCATGATCGTTTCAGCAGACTTGTCTTTTTGTTATTATTGACAGTTTCGTAATTTTTATCAACTTACAGCCAGATGCAGAGTCAATCTACATGTATGAAGAAATGGATACCAATGGCATACAAAAATGGCAGTTGGAGCGTCATATGATCAGTTTGGAGTCATTGCTAAAGCCTGCAACATTCGCTGATATCTACTTAGCTACTCTCAAGACATCAAACACTACAGTGGTTGCAAAAACCCTAAAAGGTATGTACTACTTATAAGTACTATACGGACGTAGATAAGCATAGCATATTTTCAAAGAAACATGACACAAACTCCCCGCAGCGGTTACTTCCCCTGGCAGTATATAGTAACCACTGCCGTCACAAACCGTTTTAACAAGATTTTTATTAAACATTCCAAAAAGTACAATTTTGAATTTTAGCTTTTAAAATTATTTTGTTACTGCTTTTGCAGAAAGTTTAGTTTTATAAAATATTTAACTATCTAAAGGTCAAAAACAAAAAGTTAATTCAAGATAGTGATTTTAATATTATTGATAACATTTTTTTCGATCATCACGTGGTATCTTGTGAAGGCTGCGATTTGAGAGCGGGAGCTCACCCAATCAACTTGCGTTGTGGAGTTATTTGTTTCGGGCTATTACAGATAATGCAGTGAAAGCATATACATCTATGATTAGTAGCAAAGCCATAGTAAAATGTATGATCTGTTTATAATTCTATACTGTCGAAAGAAAGCATAGAAAAGTTGTCAAAGAAATACGACACATGTCTCGAGTCAGCGAACGCTTATACTGTACATGTATGATTAACAGCAAAGCCATAGTATTAATAAAGATCAAGTTAGGGTCACTGTCTTTAAAGTGAGAAATTTGAACAACTGCTTAGGAAAGTATGGAAAAAGCCAAGTCCTCTTTTGTCAATGTAGTCAATTTAATATATGGGAGATAACAGTGATGGACTTTAAAATGCCTTTCTTAGATCAAAGGTTAACATCTTGACAGCGTAGAATCCGAAACGCTTTTAAAGCGCTGAACGATATAGTTTGCCCTTAACGGGTACTGGATAATAATTATCTAAGCATTTAAGTGATACCTTATATGCACAAGGATTATACACACATAGATTTTGTATGTGAGGACGGAAAAGTCGCCACAATCACATAGATTTTGTATGTGAGGAAGGAAGAGTGGCCACAATTTGCTCTTAAGAGTCAGGGTAAAATGAACAAAGAAAATATATTTTATTTGACGTGAAACGTTCCTTGGAATGCATGCTTTATGAAAATGTTGCAAATGACAGACATAGCATTGATTGTACCATTGAAACACCGTAAGTGTCAGAAAGCGAGTCATTTTGGTATCGAACCGTTCGTCAAATTTGATCCTTACAAATATGTAGATATTTAATCGCTGTGCACGTTTTTCATTTATGTTACAGTTATATTGTTCGGCTCTTATTGCTCATTAAGGCCAATGGACAATTAGCAACCAGAAAGAAAGATATAGCAAGAATTCCAATCCAGAGCCCTCAAAATGAATAAAAACACGAACAGAAAAGCGCACATTTACGAATACATACACATACATATTCGTATGACTAACGTCAAAACATGCAGGTGTATCATCTAACTAGAGTTAACAACTTCGTTTTAAGCATTCAGTGATCATTATATAGGTAAAAATGATTGATATATTTATCATTTACTGTGATCAATGATTGTATTGTAGCCGATCATACGGAGCAAGATGGACTTCTCATGAAGGCAAAGATAAATTTCAATGCCGTTGAAGTTGGCCAGCATGAAAATATTTTGAAGTTCATTGGTGCCGTTGTCGATGGTAGTGATAGTAAGTTAACATTGATCAGTTAATCTGATTTACCATTTATGTACGAGTCAAAAACAAATCAAATATTACAGCTACTGTGTAACGGTTATGAAACTTTGTCATTGTGATTTTGTTCAAGTATATTACAATATACTTACAATGTACAAGACTACATTTTATATTGTCTTCTTCTTAAGTTGGACCATTTATGATATACGAATATTGCTCAAATGGACAAATGCCCGACTACCTTGAAACCATGAGAAGTCAAGTAACTTTGGAAACAGTAGAACGTCTCGGTAGATTTGCACTTGGAGTCACACGTGGAATGAGCTATCTTGCTGAAAGGAAGGTTAACGTATCATTTTATAGACTAAGTGTAGTTACATTTGAGATGACTGCTCATGTTCTATAAACAAACGACGCTGTCGTAAATTTGTGCATCAAAATAACTAATCCAATACACAACTGGTACTTTTTATATTCCCCGCTGGGGGATATTGAAATTGGCCTGCATACGTCTGTTCTACATTCTTGTCCTGGTATTTTCTCAGGAACAGTGTCTTAAATTAAGTGAAACAAATGGTGTGTTTCATTATCAGAAGGAAATACGCATATTATCTTGATATTTCAATTAATTCATTTTAACTACAGTTATTTCCCTTTGTTTACTTTTCCATATAGCGTCTGTGCTATTTCTCAGCAACCACACTCTGGAATTCATCATAGCTCCTTCACAATAAGAGGAGATTCGTGCATTACTAACAAATTTCGATTTATGATTTTTCATTGAAAAAAAGCCCTTTCACACTAAACTCTTACTACAGTGTTGATATGCTATCAAGTAAGAACCAATCGGTACATGTATATTATGTATTACACTACATAGCTATACAGTATACGCAATATTAATTACATTGTAACATTAGATCATTCATCGGCGTCTAGCTGCTCGTAACATACTCCTGGATTCCAATCTCGAGCCGAAGGTAACTGGATTTGGGCCACGAACCGAGAACAATATTGAAGATGGCGGAAATGCACATAAAAAGGTAAATGTTCATATGTCATATACAAGTTGTAAATGAAAGAGTGTTTTTGCTTCTGACTAAGTTGATAAATCCTTCGGTACATCAAATATTTTGACGGTTATAAATTGCTTAAAAAGTTATAGTACATTTTAGAAAATGTTATTGAATTAACTGCCTCTTTACCTTTCATGGTCGAGTGGTTAAGGTTGATAAACCTTTCATTGATTAAGGGTCTTGGCTCCTAAACTCACGACCGTCCGGACTCTTGGTTATGAGTATAGCACTGGTCTTTCACGGTGACAATGGCTGGGTAACTGACCGCCTGTAAATAGCTTAAGTACTGTTGAAACACTGTTAAACTCAACAAAAGAAATTGTGACATCACCACTTCTATGTCTAGTTCATCATTGTTTCAAGTAGTCTGGTATGATAACAACTGATAATCATCCAGATTTACAGATGATGTATTACTTTTGCTGTAGAAAATTGTTCACAGTAAGAAAATAATTATTTTATTCACATGGAATTTGAAAATTGGCAATTACAATTCAGAATTCGAGCGATTATTTCAGTTCGAATGGAGTATTTTATTTCTTCCTGACACAAACTCTTTATTGGAATCAATTGTACATTTAAGTCATCACTGAAATACTTATGACACAAACACAACGTGTTTGCAGATTGTAGTTAGATTTGACTATAGCCGTGGTGTACAATAGGAAGGGTAATGTCCAAGAAATTCACATTGCTATTGACAGTTTCCAAAATCAGACTTGTTCAGCTAATGTTGGTAATATCTTATGTTATTGAAAGGAACTGAATGAAGCATTTACTCATTTCAAAGTAAATAAAATGTTCTTCCCTTAATGCAATTAAAAGATTACGGGAGTTAAATTTATATATCGTAAACATATAGAGAAGGTATAGCGCAAAGATATAAACTTCAGCTGAAAAGTTTAATTTGGAACTTCATATCATTTGATGAAACAGAAAAAAACCAGTTGGACTTCTGCCTGATCTTAGACAGATCTAGCAAAATATTCAAAGAATATAAAGTTTATTTACCTTACCCATAGTTGATGACTGTAAATTACATTACATCACGGTTAATTGCTGTTTTAGCTGAAGTAAAAGAATTTTAGCATTATTTGTCTTCAGGAAAGAATTCCATTGAAGTGGACGGCTCCTGAGTGCCATAAGTCCACAGTCAATGCAAACGAAAAAAGTGACATGTGGTCATTTGGAATTGTTCTTTGGGAAATCTTCTCGCTAGGTTTGATATCTTTATTTCCTGTCTGTGTCCTTCAATGATTAAATATGATAATTTTTAGGTAGAATACCTAATAATAAAAAAATAATATTTACGTGTATGTACTAAATACATGGAGCTAAGAATAGTGATACCTTTAAAAGTAACGCGGTAACATTAAAAATGCATGTGCACCTTCATCAGGCGAACTTTTGTCTCATAGCTTGCGAAACTGATCTTATTTACGAGGCAAATCATTTTAGGCGATAGTCCATATAGTGAGATAAAAGGCAAAGAACTTTCAGCGAGGCTAAAAGGCGGATACAGGCTTCCTAAACCAGAGTATTCTGAGGACAAGTGAGTTTTTTCTTCAAATATTATATACAAAATGTATATCAACTCTTTACAGTATTGCATGCACATTTAAATGGATTCTTTATCACGAAATTCCCTTGTTAAGACAATAATATTCATTTTATTAAAATGAAATGAACAAGCAGGTAGCTTTATGAGGAAAGGTTTAGAAATTATGTGACACGCACACATACAGTAACTGTACTGCACCCCTCGGGATTAATAAAATAAATTTCAATTGAATAGTACTAACAAACAAACAAACACGTACATTGTATGACGTGTGTAATCTACGAAATAGAAGTTTTATTTCATACCATAATGTTTAGGGATATATAATAAAAAGAAATTGTTTACCTTAACGATGTATGTTACAAAATGCAGATGGTATGGTGTTATGACGAGAGCGTGGTTTGAAGATTCCAGAAAAAGACCTACATTCAAGGAAATTAGACATGAACTAGACGAAATGTTTGTTAGTGCGCCGGTTGAGGATTACTATTATTGTACAGAATAGAATAGGATGTGCCTGAATATAAAACAGCGACTAGAACGTTCTTTTTTGCATAAATGTCTGTGTGTTTTTTTTCTTCTTTTTTTGTTGCTGTATTTTAAAAATGTTGTATATCAAGTTGTGAATGAGTTACTATATACTGCCGTAAACTATGATCAGCTTTCTATCCTACTCTATCATTTTGTATATTGTGTATTTTACAATACCAAGTAACGCGGTAAGAATCTCGAAATTAGTTATCATAATATCAGCAGACGCTTCCCTTAAAAATAAGCGCTCATGTCAAGATAGTACACGAGCGCCTTACATGAAGGAATTGTCAAAAGAATAGAATACGACATTGGCAAATGACAAAGAAGCTCCTTGCTAACTTATAGTTACTTATATTCACAGTAAATCAATATCACATTACAAAATGATGTCAAAAGTATTAGACTTTGCTCTAAACATGTAAGGCAATATACGTTGTCAATGCTCACAAAGTTTCGCTAAACATTTATCCCTTACAAAACCAGACCTTGAAAATCAATCCTTTTCCTATTCATTTGAAGTAACTATAATTAAAACATCACAATTATGTCATTCTGACCAATTTTCTCATGACTTGGCTGACATAGTTTTTACATGAATGTATATCTGTCCTACTGACCTTTTCAAAGTACAACTTTGGACTGCTTTTTACATATTGCTGGTATGGTTTAAGCCGAGTGCTGAGGATGAATGGTGCACTTTCATGTGAATTCTGCTTTATGGCTTTTTACCTATGTCCGAATTGAAAATAGACGATCAAATATAATCAAAGGTCATTACCTAGATTAGTTCTGCACGTTGTCAGTTCGTATCTTATACAAATTAAACGAAAATTACATCATCTACATTTTACAATTTTACTACAACAGAAGGAGTATAAAAACATATTGACCTTTTTGGTTTTAGGGGTCTAGGTAATACATTCTACAATACATTTAAATATTTAATGACCTATATTTGTAATCTTGAGCACAATCTGTTGTTGCCTTTATTGTTAGAGATTGAAAGCACATCTCCAAAATGTATAGGTTTATGTGAAACATGTATCTAAGCATGCTAAATGATATTACATTGTTTGATGAATTACTTGTTACATCTGTTGAATTTTCTTTTTTTAACAAGGACAAAAGTGTACGAGTAGGGTTGGTATCTTCAGTCAGTCATTGTGTTTGTTTAGGTTCAATATATAAAGCTTCTAGCAGAAACAATTTGTAATATGTGACAAATATATTGACAAACATATGCTAAGACAAATCGATAGCATTTTATATGGGGTAATCCCGAAGTTGAAATAGCCTGACTTCTCCCTGAATTCTTATTTATCAAATTTGAAAACGTAACCTTGAAGATTGACAAATTGTCTTGTACATGCATATGATGTGAATATCTGTTTTATATTAACTTTATATCATATTACAATGTTTAATGCAATGTTAATTTCTTTTGATACATTGTACTTAATGTGTATGTAAATAAGTTCGAAAACTGAGTGTTTTTAAATTTCTTGTATGAGCGAAAATTTGATGTTTTGTTTAATATGTCAAATGACGTTGATATACGGGGGTAACATGAAGATCAACAGTGTCTTGTGTCCAAAAAAACGCATTACCACTTCCATTAAAAACAGCGTAATATATTTGTTTAAAAACTATTTGACTTGACCTTGAACACGAATTTATAACAAATATGCCTGTTTCCAGTCTGAAGTGCGGGAGTTTATATGGCATTTTAATGTCAATGTTATTTTGAAAACTGTCTAGTATTGTAGTTTGGGTCCAATAAAGCATAAAACTTTCACATTTGAGACGTGCTTGTTTGAATTTTGGTCGGTTTATGGCACTGGTAGTCATATAGTGATCGCATTGTTCATCCGTCCGCTCTTACAAATAGGTAGTTATATGACTGAAATTTCCATAGCAGACAACACATAACAGTTAATTCCTTTCATTCAGTGACGGTTCTTACATGACTTAAATAGTTGAGTTTCTCATAAATACATGGACCACGCAACGTAGTCACTTGAGAACTCACTCCAAAAAAAAATGAAATTAATCAAAAGATATTTCATACATGAAAACAGGACAAAAGGAGAAAGTGCAGTGCACAATAACCATAATACTAGCTTTAATATTGTTTGAATTACTGCCATTTTATTAATTCAGACATTGACAAATGACAGTATGAGAAACGTCGTTTACGTTTTTGTATCTGTCTGTTATGTACGTTTTGTTGTGCAGAGCATGACTCAATCAGTATGAAAGGAAATCAATTGATACTTCACATATGGACAATGATATAAATTGCAGTGTACAAGAACTACGACTATAGCACAATTAATATTTCAGTTACTGCCTTTAGATATTTTTTCTTGTGTAGAGAATAACGCCAAACGCCTTATTTATCTTGAACAAAGCAAAACTTGAAAAGTATTGTTGGGAATCAGCAGATACTTTAAATAACATATTGGTAGAGTATAATGAACAGACGTTCAGTGCGCAAGAAACATAACTCTAGTTCTGTTATGTTTGGAGTTTCCCTCATACCTATTTAAGAGGATCAATAAAAACTTCATATATGTGCATTAATAAAGGACAATGATAAAAAAGCAAAATGCACAAAAAGCCATGACTCTATGTTTATTATTTAGCATTTAAAAAAGTGCTGCTTTTTTTTTAGTCAAAGTCAGTATGTTATAGTGACAGCTTTTGTTTTTGTTAACGTATTTGTCAATTAATGCTTCTTTTTGTTAACTTTTTGTTGTAATAACATAACATACTTTACCCGAATAAAAGTATTCTGCTATCTTGTTATTGTTGTCGTTGGAGTTGTATATTTTGTATTATTTATATGTTTTCTTACCACTGAGAAAAACATATTGGTCATCGCTTCGTTGCCCGTCTGTCAACGTCTGTCTGTTCAAGTACAAAATTTAATTATAACTGTATAAACTATTGTGGATAATGTGCGATATATACGTGACTTAAAACGGAAATGACTTTGGTAGACGAGTATCGTGTAATTATCGTTTAATTTTATATTGATATAAATGACATATTGCTTCACTCCGTGAATATAATAACCCTACCGTTAGGTACAATCACATCGTGTTGTAAATATGCTGATTTTTATTTTTTGGAGACTCGCCATTGTTTACATTGGAGGCCATTTACTCTTCCGTAACAGATGAGTTACGCCAAAGTTCACGTGTTTTTCCATAACATGTTCGGGGGACATTTCAATATTACAATCAGAGGTAGGGTTAAAATCCCAACACAGTAGAATCTAATAAATGTTTTACTTAATCATTATTATTCAGTACCTTATTTTAAAAGCCTGGCACAACAAGTGCGGAACACTTACCTTTTTCGGAGCGCGTAAAATTTATACGCTTTTAAGGATCACCTTGCCTTCTCATTTGTATGCATACCCTTTTTTACTGTTGTTTGGACGAAATCTGCGTCAATATACATGTAATGCGTACGTGTTCCGTTAGGGTCATGATTTCAAATTCGTTGTTATACATGTATGTGCTTTAGGCTTTTAACACAACGACTACATATGTAAGTAGGTTTCATTTCTTATCCGACGACAGATTGGGTCGCATATTACGTAACAAAGTGGGGTATTTAACTTTAGAACTACGCAAAAAGTGAAATATTTGTCTAATATAGATGTCAGTTATATATCTACGAAGGCTGTAAAATGACTTGTTATTGCTGTATAATGTTGTTTCAAATCTGAAAGACTTACTTGCCCAACTTGCTCATATTATGTTTCTAACTAAATGGTCATACATAATGGTTACAAAAAATGAGAAATTTACTTCATCACAAACATTCTACAAGGGTTGAAACCTTAAGAAATGCAAAAACATGGCCGTTTTTCACTGTTTTTTTTAGTAAAAACAACCGAAAATGTACAAAAGATATGTACTTTTCAGACACAAAAGTGACATGTAGTTTCCTTTTATACAAAACACAAAAGTATAAAAAAATATATCAAGGTTTTGATTACTGTAATTGCCCTGAATAACTTAAAAGGGTCATTTTCAATACAAATGTCCGCTATCTTGGCCACCATCTTGAATTTTAGGGCGTTGTCCCGGATATGGGCGAAAAAATTGTTGTTTCCAAAAAATACATACATGTATATTGAGGAAAGTAATGATATAAGTTGTTTTCCCCTGCTCAAAAAAGTAAATAAAATTGGGTTCTCTATGGCCATATGGAGAAAATCACAAGAAAAGCTCTGCCGAGATTTTTTGGACGTTTCTCAACCCGAGGGTGGAATTTCCTTATCCACAACTCCATGGACATAGTTGATTTATTTTCTCACCATTTAAATCGCAGTTTCACACAAGTAAGATGGAATAAGTGCAAATACAGGATGGGGATAAAAAATGAAAATAAACTTTTTCTCGAGTTTTACTTCAAAACTGCTATAGATGGATAGAAAATGATCTGACTAGAAAATGAATACCAACAACCCTATGTTTATTTCAAAAATAACAATTTTACAGTCATTTTTAGATGTTTATGTCTGCTTACAATTAACGTAAAAATAGTCCGGCAGCGATGTGAGGTAATCGATGTGAGATAAGTTTTTCTCACCTATGAGATACATTTTTCAGCGCATTTACCCATGTAAGATAACCATATCTCACATCGCTTATCTCACATCGCTTATCTCACATCGCTGCCGGTCTATTTTTACGTTGATTTCCTTATCCACAACTCACGATTCAGGGACCACAATGGAAATTAGGGACAACAATGGAAATTAGGGACCAAAATGGAAATAAGAGGAATCCTTTCCTCTTTTTTGTGTTATCCCTGGTATTGGTGGGCACTACATAGCTCATATATTTATATTTTGTCGTATATTTATGTCATGTCATATTTCTAGTCTCCTTAATATATAATTTGATTATTGTTATATATATTGTATCATTATGCATCATTATGTCATTACCATGTCATATACACTTTTACCGAATAAAACTAACTATGAACATGTTAGATTCACTTTATCTCACATGGGTAAATGCGCGGAAATATGTATCTCATAGAAATATCCTTTAAAAATCAAAATTGCATGCAAAGACGCTAAGGAACTAATGGTTCAAAATAAGGTGGAACAGACTCGAAATTTTAATGAAACATATCTCTGTAGTCTGAAATAGCTACTAAAAAGTTAATTTATAGTGTAGCGTGTAAGAAATCTACAATAACGTAGATCTTATTTCATAAAACTTACTAAATGTCTAAAGTGGGTGGGGCCTAAATGTGATATCAGGATAGTGTCAAAACAACACTGCTCTGTGGTTTCAGACGTCGCAATATCAACAAATTTCAGACCGGTGTTATAGGGTCGTCGTCATGGCAGTTGCATAATAAATTTGACGTAAGTCAGGGTAGAAATTTTGATAATTTTAAAAAGTGGACAGTGAGTTCATCGGGATAGTTTCCACCGTTCTATTTCGATAAATCACTTAAAAACATGAAATACATTCTGCTAATTGTATGAGATATGCCACTTAGTGAACCAGTAACTTCAAGTCGTAATTTATCAGTATTGATTAAGTGGTAATCATCTAGGTAGGATAATTTAACATTGCCGCTGACGAAGAGATATTTTAGTACATGTATACATGTACAAACTAAATGTCTCTATATAGCAGAACAGTATGTTTTCTTGTTCAAATGTTTAACGTTTTGGTGCAATGGTTGTACAATCTGTATGACTTCACTGTCACATGTTACATTATATAGTTTTCATACGTTTCATGCTTTCTTATATAATCGCATAGTATACATATAACGCATAACTTGCCGGTTTATTTGTAGTCTGGTTCCCGACTTCCTATGTTACGTAGTAATAAGGGGAAGGAACTCCAGACTAGTTTATTTGCCGAGTATTTTATTCTATTTTATAAACAAGTGGTTCAAGGTCCCGAGGGCAAATCAGGCTGAATTTTAATCCCGGGTATATTGATTCGGGCATGCA
>JAUMHA010278143.1:0-14951 GCA_032359765.1 Saxidomus gigantea | reverse complement strand
GGATCTTCATAACGATGTCCATGAACTATCAAATCATAAAAATCACTACAATACCTTTCACTGGGACACACGCGCCTTTGTTGTGATGACTTTGAACACAGACACCTATTCTTTTTCTGCTTTCTGTAACATTTTTTCTTACTGTGACATGGCAGGAGGTTTTCCTCATTACAAAAGTTGCATTGTTTTGTACATTTTGTATTGTGTAGTTCGTTTAGAATTTTATCGTGGTGCTTTTTCACTGCATTATCGGACACGTTTTCAAGGCCTAGTTTCAGATACTTCAGCCCAAGTACTCCTCTGACCCAGTTTCTGTAATCCTCCTTGGTCAGCTGATATTTAAGACCCAGGTTCGAGTTATCTGTAAGATAAAATAAAAACCCATATGCTTATTTCTAAAACTCGGAATATTAACTTATTGTACAGATTGGTTAGGACAATTTACAAGCACTACTTGTAGCAGTAATTTTTTAAGTTAATTTAGTGTAGCTTTTACCTCTTTATGACTACCCTGCGTACAACTAGTTCGTCCGGCTCCTACGACAGCAATTTGAAATGTTACCTGAAAATGTATTGGGTAATTAAAAGCAAATATATTTTTACTTACAATTGTTTTGTCCTTACCCTTTACAGCAATAGTTGTAGTAGAGCCGGTTCTGTCGAACGCCACCATATACTCCCCACCATCAGACAGCCTTGCTCTATGGATTATAAGTTTGTGCTCTCGATCTTGTGATAATGCTAGTACCCTACTAGAGGAAGTAATGTCCTTTCTGTTGTGGAACCACTTCGGTTTCTTTGCTTCTGCGTTCACCTTGCAGGTAAAAGTTATTCCCCTGTCCTCCTTTATATCCTCTTCGTCAACATGTAAGTGCTCGATTATTTCCAGATCATGTTCTATTGAAGATTAAATATTTTCATACAGATAACTTTAAAGCCATAGCATTACACAGCTACAAAATGTAGATTTGCTGAAAATAATTTCAAAATTAAATGATAGAGACTACATTGGACCGACTTTTGTACATAGTATGCGCACGATTATTAAATTGTCTAAGAATTACAACTTTAAGAACCCAAAAGGATCATATTCACATTAAAAGCATTATATTTTAACAGTGAAATTTATAACAATTTATAAAATGGTGAATTCAAAAACTTATAAAGTAAATGTATCCTACAGTCATTGAAAGCTTAGATTTTGTTTGTCTTGTTTTTTATTTTTATTTTTGTTTGTTTTAATTTGAAAACATGTATATCGGTAATTAACTCATATTTATGATAAACTAGATTTATTGCTTAAATTTCGTCATAATAAACTGTTCAGCTTCATTGATTCTTGTTATGGTTACCATTTTTGTGTAAATGCCACTCTCATTATTTTAGAAAACTGTGCTAAGTGCTTGATTTCTAAACGCAATAGTTTTTGGCATTTCAAATCTCGCGTCATAAACTTGCATAACTTGTTTGATTAAGACCGCTCAAGTAAAGTTAAAATTTATTTGCTTGAAAACTGTTTAATTGTTATCAGAAGACATGTATAAAATGAAGATAAACGACAGCTTTATTTCCCGCTACAAATAGGAACATTGCCGGAATTAATTTTCTGTGTTTTTCTCTCAGAGGTGCACAGCGCATCATTTCGATGAGGTGAACATTTTCATACAAACTCAAGACTCAAATCTTTAACCATAGGTTATGTTCTTGACCTTGAGTGACCAGATCTTAGGATCTACACGTTTTATCGATAAAGTGATCATCTGACTGGAGTTTCATCAAAATGCTTCAAATAGTTTAGGGGATTCGAGCGGACATACTCAAATCTTTAATCTGAAGTTGTAACAAATGAGTTCAGCTCGTGAGTCTGTGAATGGTGACATTTGACCCGAGTTTCATCAAAATCTTTCATGTGGTTAAGTAAATATGGAGCGGACAAGAATTTCAAGCCTCAAACGACTTACTTTAAGTCGTGACCTACATCTTAGCCATCATTACCGGTTCATACATTGTCGTGATGAGGTTAAAACTTGGCTAGATTTTCATGAAACTCCTTCAAAGAGTTTACGAGATATGGAGCGGGCAGGAAATGTAAGATTCAAACGTTTGACCGTACGTTGTGACCTTGACCTTGAACCAGCGTGACCGGCTCATAGGTTTAGCACATTGTCTTGATAAGTTAAACATCTGATCCGAGTTTCATCAAAATCCTTCAAGGATTTATGTTATGGAGCGGACAGGAAATGTTACGGACGGACGGACAAAAGGGCAGACGGACGGACGAAGACCTTACCTATATCCCCTTGCCGCCTCGTATTTTGGGATAATAAAACATGTTTATTTTAGTTTAAGAGATTAAAACGTTTGTACATGAAGAGAATGACATTTTAGTATGTAATGTACACATTCACACTTTTGTATCGCTAAACAAGTTAAATGCCCATTAAACATATTCAGTTTATTGACAACAGCATTCTACTTATTTAGTTTATCAAAGTACCTTGCATAATTAGAGGGTGACTGAAAGTTACTGTTCTTATATATGAAACATAATTGTTCGAGTTGACTTCAAGCCAATATGGTGTCAAAGTGGCCAAATACACATTTCTCTGCTATTCATAGACCGTTTCGTAGGCTTAAACTACAGAAAATTTGTTACACTATGTTACCGGATATAGGGCACAAAGGAGCATGTCAACTGCATTTTTTTCCCATTTTGATATAAGTTGTGTACTGTTCCATTATTACATTGTGAATTCCAAATAATTCTATACCAGTGGCAATATTTTATATATTTGACCAAAAGTGTGTTGAACACTAGCAAAATTCAAATAAGGTGATAAAATCAAATTTATCGGATACAAAATTTAATTCGGCTAAGTATTTCTTGCAATAAATTGTTTGATTGCTTAATATCAAGCGTATTGAAACAAAAACAGAAACAAGGTAAATGTTTGTCTTTACATTTAAAATATTACGCTGAATAACTTCATGATATATCGCATTAAAACATTTTTAAAAGGAGACAATAAAGGTCATTGATTTGTTTAATCTTTCCTTAGTGTATACTAATTCAATATCAAGTTTCCCTGCTTCTGTTAAAAGTGATCATTATACAAACCGAACAATTAAAAATTAAGGTAAAAGAAGGGACTCTCAAGAAAGAGGTTTTAATTGCAAATATACATAAACTGTCAGTTTTTGCACTATGTATAGATGAACTTCCATTGCCTTGTTTAAATTAGTGACTTAAATGTTAGTTAGAAAAGATTGTAAAATGAATTATAGAATTGAAAAATGAGAAGGAGTTGTTTTAGACGATAAACAACGCTAAAATTGGAATTATTTATACGAAAAATTAAGGAAACGTTAATGACTTTTAAATTTGATTGAACTTTTGTTTCAGAGATAAAACTATTATTCACTTTCTTATTACTCAAATTGTTTACTTACCATAAACTTTCAATAAAGCAGATGTTGATACGTTTCCACAGCTGCATGTGTATGTACCTGTGTCTTCCTTCGTGGCTACCAAAATATGTAAATAGTGGGAGTTTTCTTTTGTAAAATACTTCAACGAATCTGTTCCTGCAAGCAGTTCTCCGTTCTTTCGCCATTCGACAGGTGTCTGAGTTATGCTAAGCTCACAAACAAAAATCGCTGGCTCATTGACATTCACAAATGTGTCTTCTAGCCCGTTGATGAAATGTGTTGTAAAAACTGTAATATGAGTATTCGGAATAGTTTTTAGGACTTGAAAAAAAACTATATCACTGGAAAGGAAAACCTGTAAGATGATTTGATAGAAATTAGAGCTGTCACTTAATGTGATGAATACATATACCTGCAGATGTGGCCGGCTTTGATACGCTTGCTCACAGTACAGGAATTAGAGCACGGCACATGGACGATGCACGTTGATTGTTGAGATTGTTTTTGGGAGAATATATAAAAAGTGCCAAGAAATGCCTGCTAAACAATTATCCAAGCACAATTTGCCCTGGAAGTGCTCAGCATAGCGTGGTACATTGTACTTATCACTCATGTGGAATTTCAGTGAGCGCTAATGAAAGGCGTGTATGAATAATTCAAATAGGTCATAATTTAAATATATCCAGATGTTATTTTCATGACAATTTGCACAACTAAGCTTTGGACGTTACTTGTGAAATTTTATTGTATTCTGGCCAGTGGTAACGAAAACTAGCGTGAACAAACAGCTCTATGTACTCAATTTGACTGTATAAAAAAATTAAAGAGCAATAAAAATTACACAGTGAAATCTTATCAGGGCGTACATGTAATATGCAATCATTCGTTTGTGACAAAGAATCACCCTGTATGAAAATAACAAAGAGAAATATCTCAAAGTGAGTGCAACTGGCTATGGATATGCACAAAGTATAAAAAAATCCAATGGCAATAGCTCAGCGATAAATCATCCTAGCGTAACATGCTGAGGATATTCTCATCAAGGTTTGGTACTAAACACGTCACACGGTTTCATTGAATTCAAACCAATGGTTATCGAGAAACAGGTCGGACACATTTTGTTACATGTAACAGACGGACGGACAGTCAAACGATTCTTATATAGCCCCGTACATTTCGTGTCTGGGGGTGTAATTACATGTATCATTGATATCGATTATGACGTCGAACATGGCACTATAAGTAGTGAGCGGCAATAAAAGAGGTGAATTGATTTCATTTGTACATGTAGGTACATGTATTTCAAAAAATTATGTTGAAATTAAATATTAAATAAATTGAGACTATTATAAATGAGAGTGCCATTATTCAAAAGGTTCGTAAAAATCAGAAATGATCATCATTGAGTAAAATATAGTATTTGATTAATAATTATAATAAATATTGAATAAAGTTTAAAGAAGTCATCATTTATGTTATAAGTCATATACCCTAGTAGTATAACCGTGTTTGTCTTCGAATAGTCAGAATCGAAATTTACACCCATCAGCAGTTTTTATTTTCTGGATCTAAATCTACTTCCAGAAAAGTTAAGAATTAGAGGTTTTACCATCTTTATTGAAGGTCTCCAAGTCCTCTCTCGGATCGCTGTTTTCAATATGGTTTTCACTGTCTTGTGCATTTACAGAAAATTCAATATGCTCATTGACAGTCGTACTCTGCTTCAGTTTTCTAATTAGTCCCGTGCTAACATTTATGGACTTTGATTCATCATATGAATGAATTACACGTTTGCATTCAAAGTTGCCTTCACCTTCCCTCTGACAGATAAGCTCATGTATGGCATCCAGTAAAGAAATACGTTTCTTTCTGAATGTTTCATAGTCTAATGAGGCGGATATGGCGTATTTTTCAATGTCTTTTCTTTGGTCACGAATGGACTCAATGTAGTCAAGCTCTGAGCCTTCCAGCAGAACGGATATGACGTCACACAGGACGATTATGTTCCACGAATCAATACCTTTGTTTACTTCACCTTCATTAAACAAAATCAAATAAGACTCAGTGCAATAGGCCTTGATTGTGTCTTTCTTCTCTTCTAGTATCAAAGATAGTGGTTTGTTTTCTTTGGCTGCTATATCGGTAATGACATGCTTCAAAGCCACAGGTGTTGCTTTTCCAAGAAGTAAAAGATACCTTACATAAAGTTCGTGTCCTCGTGTTTCAACAGTCTCTTTTATCTGCAATGAATGTTTAATCTAAGATAGTTGGATATGTCACAGTTTACAAATATTTGAAAATAACTATTTGAAATTAAAATGTGGCGGTTATTTTGCTTATATGTTTAACCTTTCTATATGTATTTCATTTTGAGGAAATACATTCCAAGTACAAATGGTTAATATTTTAAGCACTCCGTGTTAAAGATGTGCATACATTATAAAAATCATAACGCTTATATGTTTAACATAGTTTTGCGTTACTGCACTGAACGTTCGCGTCAATGACTTGCATTTTAAAGGCAATTTCAATAGCTATTTATATGTATTATTGTATTAACGGTGAAAGGAATCTCACAAAATCTCAAGAAAATGACAGGGGTTTTACGGAATAACCAGAAATTAATTTTAATGATTTACAACATATATCATAGCCGTTAGAAATAGTTAGAGGAAACTGGAAGTTGGTCTTTAGATATTTGTGATTGAACATGAAAAACCACATCAAGCAATTTCAAAATCATTCAGAAAGGACTAGGTGAAGTGCAATTTCTGTACCATATATCCTACTGTACATTTGAATATTAACACGCGGATATAATAACTGTTGAATCTTACCGTCGCCATCTCTTCTCCGAACCTCTACTACACGGCTTTAACATCTATCTTGAACCTATAACAGAACAATATAACAGAAAAGCGGTTATTTCAATTTTACTTGTAGTCTAATATTTTGGTGCTATTTGAAATAATTTACTTACAAGGACTAAATCAATTTGTTTCCATGTTTGAATTATGTTTGCTTAATTGTTCAATCTGTAGAGGAAACTATCTTTAATACATATATCTCTGCAACTGTTGTGTAAGAGCTACGACATTGAACGTACATGTACAACGAACAACTAAACTAGATCTGTTGTCAATTCATTTAATGTATATTATGGTTCTAGTTTAACTATAAACTGTTTTGCATTAAACCCACTGTAAGACTGCTATGAACTGGGATATCAAACAAGTTGGCTGCTTCAAAAAGCATTCAACGGGTTATGTCGCATGAGTAACAACTGTAGCATCTACTAACATAACGAGCCCTATAAGCTCAATTGAGAACCAACACGTGTGTGGCATGCAAGCTATATTTGAGTGCGTGCACATTCTTTACTGAGACCCTAGCATTGTAACCCCATTTTTGTGCAAACGGTAAATGTGTCATACAATACTATGTTAACAACGCCAGAGAGGCGGTGAACTTAACATTCACAGAAGCATGTACACAAAAATGTCATGTAAAGAACTTCTAATATTTTAAGATGATAGCAAGTGAAAGAAATTATTTTGTTAACTATTTTGTCTATAATTTTAAACACATGATCGTTGTTATTTATAGCCGCTTAATTTCACGTTTAACTTATTTACGTACAAAAAAAGTCTTTTCTAATAACGTGTAGTTGCCGCAAAATAGCGAAACACTAAGTGTTGTACAACCAGAGTTATTCTAATCGGAGTAGCATATACGTTATTGCGTTAATCTGAGCTGTGTAACTCAAGTTTAATAAATTTAAGGCATTTCGATAAAGAATATGTTTTTATTCGCTGACAAAAGGCTCGCTCACCCTCAGGATAACACACGTGTGCACATATTTTCCCTTGCACTTGCACAACTAGACCATATTGTAAAAACACATTTATCACATATCATAGTGGTGTTTCATATTCCGAGTTTATTATTTACATTTATGTAGAAGGGCACGTATATACATGTAGAACTAGGAATTAGTACATGTAGCTTAATATTTCAAAATCAAAATGTTGATCTTGTGTTTCGTTTCAGCAAGATCAACAGAGGATAGTATATATGTTATATAGAACACAGGTTTAATGTGTAGCTTTTTGTATTAAATACAAAAAAAATGTATTATTTTCATCGGCAATTGTTAATTTTTTTTTAAAGAACCTTCTCCGTTTCACTATTATAACTGTCTCGCCATTTTTATGACTGTATCCCCATGGGCCATATGACCTACATGACTATTTGAAAATACACTTATCAAACTTAAACTGATCAAACTACATGGTTACTATAATTAGTGCATTCTACTATTTAATATGTCATCTGACTGTGCAATTTGAATAACAAATGCATTACAAGAGAAATTTCTACAAGAATGTCTAAACACTAACATCTTACAGGATAAATAAAAATGGTCAAATACCTGTTTTCCTTGAGTAATGGCACAGATAGTTTGGTGCAGTCTTTAAAACCAACAGTACTCGATTAACTTTAAGTATTAACAATTGATACACAAATGTACGATAAAAGATAGTCTTGATGTTTACTTTCACAAATGTAAGTGTTATTTTCCTGGTCGGATGTACTTTCAATTTTATATTGTTAGCTGTTCTGATGATTAACAGTTGGTACTTGACCTGACTTTTATCATTTCTAAGTATCAAATGTAACTACTAACAAGGACAATATTTGTTGAAGTTTCTTTAATGACATTTATAAATTCCGTTTAATTGTTGCTGTTTTTTGTGACAAAGACTTAATCTGGCGGTTGATTTACGTACTGGTTGATGCATTGATTGTATGCTCACATTTCGGTAAATAAATGCAGTACGGACTTTAACGGATGCTAGAAAAAAACATAATAATTATTATTTTGTTGCATAGCAAATTAAAACAACTCGTCTTAACCTCATGCCTAATCTGATTCACAGCTTTCTAAACTCACACATGCTTTAAATGTGACCCGAATAGTGTTAAGAGAGGATTCCTTTAAGATTTATAAAGAAATGTTGCATGTTTTCTTGCATGGCCCTATATTGTGGTACATGTATGAATGTGTCCATAGCCAGACTTTGACATAACTCTCATACACATTCTTTAAAATTTAATATTGATTTCTTTTCAGATTTGAAGGACCAATGTACTACTGCAACAGTGCAAAAATAGTTATATGATACGACGGCAAATAACTCTTGGCCTACATTTAGTCATGAATATTAAATGAAAAGCTGTCTCGGGCACAAAAAAAATCGTATTATAGCAGGTTTCAACGAACATGGTCTAATATATGGTCTTATTGGACCAAAATAAGCCCTGACAGAATAAATGCACGCATTTTTTAAAACTCCTACTGGTTGTGTTTGCTAAATAAATGTCACTGCATGAATGTTATGACGTCCGTCCGTCCGTTGACAGTGCATCCGTCCGTCACACATTATTGTAAGTGCTATTTCTCAGGAACCACTGCCTTGAAATCAGTGAAACTTTATTGACTGCTTTGAATGAAAAATGTGTAAAAACGTTCGACTAATGCGAAACTCTAACCCTGACTCAAATGTGAAATAACTTTACCCAATAAAATGTTTTATGTGACAAATGTGAAACACAGTTTACATTTAGAGCAATATTATTTCACAATTATGACCAGTTGCACGTTTGGAGGGCCTACATTGTACATTATACATTGCTTCACGAATAAGGGAAAATGCACATATTACATGTATCAGCACGTTCCAGTAATAATGTCTTTTCACTGAGTAACATGTATTCGATTACCCTTCATCTACGTTTGTGTCCGTGCTATTTCTTACCAAACACATGATATAATTCAAAATATCTTTCATAACAAGACGCGATGCCCAACATGCAAGCATGATTATATTTTTCACTAAATTCAGGCTATTCCATGATATGAACATATACATTATACAGCACTTTTGTGTATCCTTGGCCGGGCTATTTTACAAAAACCACTGACTTGATTTTAATAAAACTTTATAGACTGTTTCACAACCAAGAGAAAATACTAGTGTTATTAGCATGTTCCAGTTCAATGATTTCCGCGGAGTAAATGCCCTTTGATATATTTTCCATATACTTCCCTACCGCACTATTTCTTGATAACCACACGCTAGAATTCAACTACATTCTATTATCCACGGAAAGCTTCACTGACTAGAAGATATGTGTATAATACCAGTATGTTCCGTAATGATTTTGATCTTCAAAGGTCCGCGTTTCACACATAAATGTTTTCTTCGACATGGCTAATTCTGAACAGCTAGTCTTTAATAATTTACATCATTTAATGTGTGTTTGAAAAACAGCATTGCCAGTCTCTTTCTGTGGGCTTTGAAGATATGGAGCTGACAACAAATTAAGGATACAACTCTGACGTTTAGGCACCCGAGATAAAACATGTCATTTGTTTGTTTATCTTTCAAGGGGGATTAGGAAGCACGGAGTGAATTCAAGGCACAACTCTTCAAGTCAAGTCAACAAATTTGAAAAGACTTAATCAGCGACAAGAACTCAAATGTAAAACAATGGTTGATGGCCTTCATCTGGAACACAATTTTAAGAATATCGTCTTGTTAAGACACACAGTGTGTGAAGTTGTCACAGCGAGAGAAGAATTGGTTAAGAAGAACATCACTGACTAATTCCGCCTTCAAATTTTCTAAATACAACTGATTTTTAGGAAAGAAGTTGTCATGTAACAGAGACAAGAACTGCCCCTTCACGGGAAGCGGTTAGTAGGTTGCGTCTTGAGTTCTCTGAAGACATAATTTAGCAAACTAATCTCGGCAAGGACAATTCTGTAGGTACCCCAACCCGAAGCACTCGGGTTAACATAACCTAAGATAAGGGAACTTGATTTATAATTTTAGCATGTAGTTTTTATTTTATTATGTATTATGCTTGATGAGGCTCTTACGTGCTTTTGCTCATCTTTCAGTACACGTGGGATCTACCTTGTATTGATAAGCCTTTATAGCTCAATTTGCTGAAATTACCGGAAAGTCTCACATTCTCGAATATTGCAGTGTTGCGAGTTTGTTCTGCTTGCCAAACTGTCAAAATTTTAAATACATTTGGAAACAAAAGCCATGAGCCAAAACAGACCTGAAAATTTGGCATTATTAAAATTTCTAGCCTCGGAGAGCGTTATGATTGGCATGTAATGAAGAAATTTACGTTTCAGTCAGTTTTTAAAGTTACAAAGCACAATACATTAAACATTTCGAACGCCCATGTATTACTAAAATATAATAGCTAGAAATGCACTAAAGGACAATTCCATTTAATTCGTAGTTAAAGCTTTCAATTTAGACATGAAGGTAAAATGATCAGACTATCTTGACGAGCCAGCATCTTTTGAATAAGTTGGATTTTTCCAAAATCTAAACTACATGTACTGCAAATTAATTAGGAATCTGAAGGCAAAAGTTCATACATATAGATGGCAAAGTTTTTGTACTAAGATATTTTAAACTCTTACATAATTATACATAAAGGCGGAAATCTATGTATATACAGTACTTAATTGCTACATTGCGACGGTTAGCTTGAATTAACTTTATTGTCAGACATACAAGAATACTCCGGAAAAAGAAGTGAAACCAAATCGCTCGTCAATGTAAGCATCGTTTTGATGAAAAGTTTTGAGTCACACACGCTCTCCGGCGTACACATGGAAGATACCTGAATGCCGCCCTGTAGATCTTCATTTACGTGGAGCATATCGGTTACGGCGCCGTTTATCTTTCGACCATTACGCGTCATCTGAAGCCAGGCTTGACCGGGCTGGTTCTCGTGACCAAGAAATTAAGAAAGCATATACACCTGCAATAAATTAATGTTTGTCCTGAAGCATGCATACGAAAATGTGTATATATGCCTACATACAAAGACATAGGTAGCACACTACTCTGTAACTATATTTGAAAACATCAGACGAAAGCTGATTTTAATTAATTTAATATTCACCAAATGATAGTACCTGCACATGTATGCTGTCTGACAAGGTTTTCCTGAAGAGGCGACAAACTATGAAAGACACGTATAGTTCTACGTCAATAGAGGTTTAGAGTGAAAACAACACAGTTCTATAATTATTTTTTTAGTGAATTTATTTTTCTATATCTATAAGTGGTAGGGTAACTTGAATTTGTATGTGAATATAAGATATCACAAGCACAAACCCCTGACGTTCGGACGTACTTGTAAGCAATTATATGAATTATGAATGGAGTGAATATAATATTGCTATCAGAAAACAATTTGCTTGTTCAAATCAGATGGTTTTAAAACTACTAGTGCACCGTAAACACAAAGTTGTCGCAGAACTGTGAAACATCGTTGTGGGTGATCTCATTTGGTAGATTTCGTTAGTTTTCAAAGCATACTTCTAGATTCACGGAAATTTCTGAATTGTTTTAGAAATTAAAAGTATTTTCCGTCATTTCTATGCAGAACCAGTGACATACATTGTAAATAGTAAAGAGGGAAAACAAACACGATATAGTTTCTATAGTTTTGTTAGGAGGGATAACAAAAACGATATAATTTCTATAGTTCTGTCAAGAGGGATAACAAAAACGATATAATTTTTATAGTTCTGTAAAGGGGGACCAAAAACGATATAATTCCTATAGTTCTGTAAAGAGGGATAACAAAAACAATATCATATTTACAGTCCTTTAAACAGAGATAACAAAAATGATAAAATTTCTATAGTTCTTTAAAGATGGATAACAAACACGATATAATTTCTATAGTTCTGTCAAAAAGGATAAAAAAACACGATATAATTTCTATAGTTCTGTCAAGAGGGATAACAAAAACGATATAATTTCTATAGTTCTGCAAAGAGGGATAACAAAAACAATATAATTACTATAGTTCTGTAAAGATGGATAACAAAAGCGATATAGTTTCTATAGTTCTGTAAAGAGGGATAACAAAAGCGATATAATTTCTATCGTTCTGTAAAGAGGGATAACAAAAGCGATATAATTTCTATAGTTCTGTAAAGAGGGATAACAAAAGCGATATAATTTATATAGTTCTGTAAAGAGGGATAACAAACGCGATATAATTTATATAATTCTGTAAAGAGGGATAACAAACGCGATATAATTTCTATAGTTCTGTAAAGAGGGATAACAAAAGCGATATAATTTATATAGTTCTGTAAAGAGGGATAACAAACGCGATATAATTTCTATAGTTCCGTCAAGAGGGATAACAAACACGATATAATTTCTATAGTTCTGTAAAGAGGGATAACAAAAACACATTATTACCCTTTTAGAGGAACTGAAAGAATGAAAAGTTCAGTAAAAGTTTATCTGATGTCATGTAGCTTTATAATCGTAGACAAATTGCTAAGGTTTAAACTAATTGTAGTGTTACGACTGAAATGTTCTTTTATGCTGGAGGTCCTTATATAATTTAATTACGCAAAGAATAGTTCAACAAACTGATTAGATATAGCAAAGGTTAGGTTAAATGTAGTAAAAGTAGCTTAAAAGTCATAAGAAATTAAACTAAACAGTATAATGGTTAAAGGTGTACAATCTACACACACAACTATCAATAATTTGAATTAAAATCATAGAAGTTTGTTAACGTTCAAGTATATCATAGATACAGCACCTCTACACGTGTCGAATATATATTTATCCAAGTGTGTGATCTTTAAGTACATTGTAGAAAATCAAAAAGTCACCATGAAATGTTTAAATTTTCCATTTACTGACAGCATGTACTAGGTGATATGACTTTTGCAAAAGTGTTGCTGTAATTAAAAGATTTCCAAAATTTCCAAGATTTTCATTCTAAGACTTTTTGAAATCATCACTTTTTATACCATTAAGCATGATCTGGGTTTTTATAAA
Organism: Saxidomus gigantea; assembly: GCA_032359765.1. Classification (NCBI taxonomy): domain Eukaryota; kingdom Metazoa; phylum Mollusca; class Bivalvia; order Venerida; family Veneridae; genus Saxidomus; species Saxidomus gigantea. Next base: position 1,611 of record JAUMHA010278143.1, on the reverse strand, counting down.
TTACAAATGATTAATGTTGTTGTCTCAGATGAACTAAAACCACATATACACAATCATGTACATATAATAAAAGATTTAAGGACTCGTGCGACATTGAGTATGATGTGCTATTCACGAGAATAGATTAATATTGACCTCGGCTATCGCCCCATCCTATTTCAGAAATACTAACATTATTTAAAGGTATCTTATAATGTTAAAACAGGCACATTTGCAAGTATTTATGTATATCTGGGTTTTTCTCTAGGTTCCAGAGAATATTGCAGGCAATGCTGAATTACAAAACATGTGTTTAAAGTGTACAAGTTTAATTCGCGTAGCAAAAATATGCAATAATGCCAAAACAATAGGTGATATAATTTCCCTTTTTTGTCCAGAGAGAGATCACACATTTAAAATTAAAAGAGTGTAGCAAACGATTCGGAGTAAGAGCATCAGTACTGATTATGGAACTGTTATAAGTAATAAATAAACTAAAATAATGAAAATGAAAATGTTTTACCGTCTACTTTTTGATATATTGATTTGTTTAAAACTGATAAGGGTCAACTTTTATATTTTCAAGTAAAATCAAGGAACATTAAGTCACAGTTCTCATATCTTGCAAAATGACATATTCATTTCATGTTTTTAAATTTAATTTCTAAAATGAGGGAAATAACAAACAAAATGGCGCCGATGAGGAATGAACGGAGAACCTCTCGTTCCCAAAGCAGACGTTTTACCACTGCGCCACGGCACAACTAAAGGTCAAAGTATTCCAAATGGTAATAAAACAGGAAATACCAATTATACCCCACATCATTTATTTGCTAACAAAAATCAGTGTATATCTTCTCACAGATATTATTCTTTGTGACTTTTCGCTACAACGCTGCATTGAAATAAAATATTCTTATGTCGAAATGTTAAAGTTAAGCACATGTAATATTGTATATAATTTAAGGTAAAATGTACATTGTAAATAAACAAAAGTATTCGTCTGAAAGAGTTACATGTAAAAGCCTCAAGACATTCCATTTGGCCCATTCATATATCAAGTAAATCAACAACCAACAGGTTTGGTATTATAAGCATAATATGTAACATGGTCATACTAATGAGCTAAGGAATATACATGTACATGTAATTCCAAAAATGTGTTAATATCCTATGTCAAATCAGTTTCCATATATATATGCCATAACACTCGTTCTTTAAGCTTACTTACGCTGAAGTTATGTAAATGTAATCAGCACCATCATGGTAAGCAATTAATATCGAGTGTTTGCTGTCATAACAGACCACCCCCCCCCCCACTGTAGGTGAACTCAATTGGAAAATTCTCCTACCATTTTCTTACTCATAGTATCACATCTTGTAAGAAACCATCAGCAGCACTACAGCTTTACCGTTTCCTGTGTAACGCATGTCGTATGGAACCTCGGGAAGACTAATACGAGGGCCGTTCAATAAGTATTGCCTGTAAAACACAAAATGACACAAGCATAGGAGATTTTTTATTTCATACCTTCGAAGTCTTCACCCTTTACCTTTCAACCCGTTTACAGTTGGACGCTATGCTTCCCTCTTTGATTGTGTCTGACGGAAGAGGGGGAGGACTCTGTGATG
>JAUMHA010278032.1:4094-14951 GCA_032359765.1 Saxidomus gigantea | reverse complement strand
AAATCTTACGAAATATACAGATTAGAGTAGGACTGCTGTTTGTGAGTAGTTCTGCTCTTACAGGGTACATGTTAACCTTTCCTGTGAATCTTCACCTTCGGTAAGGGGAATTCGCAATTATACGAAAATTTAAGTCAAGTGTCCTGAGGTTTCGTTTCAGTCTAGATTAACTGGCCAATTTATAACTTACACGGAGTGTATATTGCATGTGGTCTCACGACGGGGTGGCGGGAAAGGGACTGTTGTATGTTGAACAGTATTTTTTGTTCCAGTCAGTCTATAATATCATCTCGTGAAATTGCAAGTAAGTACTTCAATAACATGTTCAAGTCTGTTATTCTTGTTATCACGACCACTTACACTGACTGACTGCTTAAAAGATGTATTTAATACAAAACTAGCCGATTAGGGTTCATAAAAAATTAGACTGGTGAACGCAGGTGGCAGCATATTAGAGGTAACCGCTCACACAAGCTCAGCTTAAGATGATTGAGTAGTTTTGATAGGATCTGACCTCAAAATTAAATCTTTAAAACCACATTTAACCCCCCCCCCCCCCCCCCCCGCATATTAGAAAGAATTAATCATGTGTATGCATCATTGCATCAATTAAAGTTTAAAAGTTAAGCCTGATTAACCGTCCTGTATAATGTTACTTTACTCTGTATAAATATACCCTGTAGAAGGTATTCTTCTTTCACACCTGAAGACAGTGCAAATAGTTTAAATTTAGTGAAAACTGTTTTGATTTGAATATTATCTAATGTATCCGCATAAAAGAAAATTTAATCTTATTTATATTAACCTAAACATTCTCACTGCAGCATAAAGTTTATTTATGGAATTGATACTTCTTCATTCTATTGAAGTAAAATAGATTTATGTACACCTATAACATGATTAATTCGGTAAGATATTATAGTAATCCAGTCACGCCTGTTTTACTGTAGATATAGCTAAAACGTTGATAAAACATGAATCTACCAATGAAATTTAAATAGTAAGATGAACATTAATTTACAATGTCAGTCCATATAGGACCCACTGTGACCCATCTTCGTACTCTATCAAAAGATATATTAAGCATTCGGAAAGCTTTTGATAATTCAAATGGATAAACACCGTTTTTCATTAGATATTGGGATAAAGGTTTATTTCACGAGACATTATTAATTATGGATAATTAGCTGTAAAAGTTTAATACGATACTAGGAAATTTTTAGCAGTGCCTTTAACGTTAGTTAGATGTGAAATTATTGAATGTATTTATGTCCGCTTCCACGGTCGGGAGTCACATGATCAAAATAATCTCTATACGAAAGCTCATCTATGAAAAATGTTAGAAAGTAATAAACGCTATTGAATGTAGCTTATCATATGATAACATAAAAGTATCCTAAAACAACACAGTTACTCAAACATAGTCACCCTCCGATGGTGCTGAAAACTTCAAGAAACTAAGATAATAAATTTTCAATTGTTCAGCACGATTGAAAGGTGACTGTGATTGAGACCTGTGTAGGTAACCAAGAGTACCAACTAGCAGAATAAAAATGCCATGAAATACAGAAACGTTTGATTTTACGGTGGATATAAACAAAAAAACCTGGTGAACATTTCTCTCGCCAGAAACTCAGTTTTAAAAGTTCAGCATTATGTCTGAAAAAGCACGGAATAGGTTTCACTCAGTATACTTCAAATTTCGCGTTCAAAGAACTTTCTCAAAAAAGTCTGAAGTTGACGTTTTGATTAAGGAATACAACCTTAAAGAAGACCAGGTTAAAAGTAAGTATTGCCTTTAATATTTGTTTATTATCTTGTTATTAACAATGGTCATTCAATTTCTCAAAAAACGTTTAGACTAAAACATTAAAGATGAGTTTTACTACTGACCCTTTAAATTTCGTTTGTTTCTTAAATACCGTTTGACTGAAATTTGGACCGTACATATATACAGCAAACCATGTCTTCAACAGTTAGCCGAGGGGTACGTCAAACATGACCTCTTCAAGGAGGTGGTTACGTTTAATACAGCTGTTTCTAAATTTGAAAAATTGTGTCAGATTTACACGGATGTGAAGACTAAACTTGCCATGTACTGGTCGGAACAGCAAGCTAAGCCTGAAGATGTAGATCTATATTCCGCTGAAAATGTAAATGTATAAACTGTACTTATGAAGCGATTATATATAAAGACGAAGATTCGTGGAGAATAACCATTTTCTATGCTATTGTTTCTATAGAGACTATACAGCATTTACTATATACGAAACATTTTGTTGCATTCTCTATTTTCAGTGATTCTGCAGTCTTTCTCATTACTCGACGAGAATGGAGACGGGAAAATATCAAAACGGGAAATAGCCAGGGCGTACAAGCTTGCAGGATTTAAGCCATCCAAGACAGATCTAGACGAAATTGTAATTGATCACGATGCAAATGGTACGGATACCTATACATTTAAACCACATATATCTGATCAGGACAAAACTAAAGTATATAGATATAAAGTATTAAGTACGCTCCAAGAAATCACGAACATCCATGTCTGATAAAAAGATGTCTCGCCTCTTACTCAATCAGAAATGTAGCCACCAGACGATCACTTGCTGTGCATTTCAGTTGTTAATAAAAGACGTATCTCTTAGTTCATTACCATACACCAAGCTTTCTGCACAAGCATAAAGTATGATATATAAACGCGTCAGTCTTTTGATATTGTATGACTTACAGTATTCACAGGTTATTTACAACTTAAAGGTACGAACGAGACAATTTTAAACCGAGGCTAGCATTAATTAATATTTTTGATATAACCGAATAGAATTCACGCACCAGTGCATCAGTTCTTATTCAAATCAACCGGTCAGACAAGTTCAGATTCGGGCTTAGGGTTTACAGCTTCTATATAAATATATGTTGGACCATATTTTTCACAAATCTTCATAGCTCTGTGAGAAAATGTAGCAAATGTGTCTGGTTAAGTATTCGCGCCGGTAAAGTACTATAACCCCGGTTGTTCGAGACTCTAACTGGCTCTTAAGCCAACGGTCGATTAACTTTTGATAGAAATATAACCGTTAAAGTTAACCGACTGTTACCTGATTAATTGGGTCTAGGATGGGGTCAGTTTCTTTCGAAAGTCATGCCGTCACGGTTCTTGCTGTAGAATAGTCACAGGTCTTTACTGAAATTTGAAATTTGCAAGTTGCATTGCTGTCCCAACGTTTTAACGACAGCATCAGGGTAACTGAGGCATAATTTACCGACATTGTTTAGTTACTCTATAATGAACAAGAGGTGAATACAGTTACTTAGCCTCGCCTATAATCATGGTAGTACAATACGTACTATTTATTTTCACCTGTCACTAATTAAACCTCAGTAGGATATTACAGACAATATAGTTCACGTGCAAAATAATATGTATAATGTATGAACACCATTGATGGTAATTGTTTAACCTTAAAGTGGACCTGCAAGATGCTGTTGTATTTAAAGCGCGCAATCCCCTTAAACATAAATGTTGGAGCAGCATGAAATTGAACAATGCGTAGCGGAAATGAGTTTGCAAAAATAACGACCAAAGACTGTTTGAATTTAAGACAATACGCAAATCAAAACTACGGACACCACAACCTGAAATATTATGAAAAAGGAAACTAGACTCTAATGTTTTGATTTTAAATACAAAAGTAAACAGGTCTGATCTGAGTTGTTTGATCTCATTATGGCTAATGATTTAATGGCATTTGAAATTTGGAATGTATTTACGTTGATTTTAGGATCATTTTACAAAAAATTCTAAAAATTATCCAATGTATTTACACACAAAAAAACATACTCTACCTGTGCGTCACTATCACATTATCTTAAATTACTTGTACCATTGTCTTATTCAGGCGACGGCTATATAGATTTTGCTGAGTATTTCAAAGCCATGCGCACCAAAATGATCACATTAGATTTCGAGGAGGAGCGATCTAGAACTGCTTTTCGTGTTCTTGACACCGACCAAGATGGATTCATTTCACGTGAAGAATTTAGGCACGCGATTTCTATAACTGGTGATCCATTAACGGAGAAGCAGATAGATGATATAATAAAGAGAGCTGATAAGAACCATGATGGTAAAATAGACTATAATGGTAGGTAATTCTATATGTTTATGATATATCAATGAGTTACATACTTATAGAAAGATAATGAGTTAAATGTCGATTTTCTGACCAGCCTTATCTTTGCTGACGAGTAGAGAACAAATTGTTGCATATGCTATGAAAACAATAATTAGTGTTCCTATACATAATTATAATATGCACTGAAATTGTAGCCTGTATTTTGTATGAACTGTCCACACGACTATAGCATTTGTATGCGCATATGAGAAAAATAGATCCTAATTGCTATTGCATGATATTTAAAGGTTTTCTGCGCAGGGTCTGCTACCTGATCTGACACGCCATAGCGTCTCGCATGATCGCGCCGACCATACCGAGCTTGGAAAGATACAGCACCGCATATCAACCGACTTTCCTAATATTTGATTTGTTATGTGTTTTTGTTAGTTTAGTTTAAATTTGTTTCGCGTAGTACTGCTTTATTTCTCAATCTGCTTTTCATGACACATTTTTTGCCAGGACTACGGAAAAAAAGTTTCATCGATAAGCCTACAATGTATTTGATTATATGAAAGAACAGAGTACCAACGTATATGTCATATAAGTGTGACTTTTCCTATTAAAGTTTATACATTTACTCTTAATCATTTTATTTCAAACCTTTAACATTTCCTTATTTATTTAATTTTCAGAATATGTTGAAGCGGAGCTTGGCAAATGTATATTTTAAAGTTTTATGTGTATTTGGAACAAACTGTATCGACTCATCGGAGTTTACAACAACACTTTTTGTGTAGTTAATGAATGACATGTATGCAAATCAATGACCGCTAAATATGTTTGTGTGAATTCAAGCGCTTGATGTTTGAATATGTAGTGCAATGAATAGAACGTTTACAGTGAAGTGCGATTTCCTCATGCGTACTGTACACTACTTCAGGTCATGAATACGCCTGATCTATAGAACCATCAAAGACTATAAATTACAGTGTATCGAAATGTTTTGAGTGTACAAAACATATAAGTGTACACAATTTTGTTCATATTATATTTTCTTGATTTTCTTGATTTGCCATATTTCCTGTACAAATTATTTGCTGATATATAAATTTACGATATGCCAAAGCTGTTAAATTGTCTCATTACTTAAGTGATTGAAGGGATGCTATGGATAGCTTCTTACAGTGTATTGTACTAGTTTCTTTTCAATGTTTATATGACGTCACCATTTGATTTGATTGCGTGATCTCATTCGCTTTGCCAAAAGTAACAATAAAGCCGCAGACGACATCATTTGACCAGTAGTTCCAAGATATTGCACTGAACCTACTGTGTCTGATCTCTGTAATGGAATTGTTGCTCCGTAAATTGTGCTTCCAAATTGGTAGAACTCTACACATATCACGGAGTAAACACTTTCTTATATCGAACACTTGCAAATGTCATTTTATGAATTGCTGAAAATAACATAATGTAGAAATGAGAAATGTTACATTAGATGTAGTAAATTAACCTTGAATTGTTCATAGTTTCCGTCTCTTAAAATGACGCAAAATTAACAACAATGTTAAAATTATGGTTTTATATTAATTTATGTAGGCCTACTGTACCATAAGTGTATAATAATTTGATAGCGAACACTAATTCCGTTATACGTTTTTTCAATTAACCGTCATTACTACGTCGAATGAACATTTTTTTTGCATTCATGTTATACAAGGTGTGTACGACGATGTACAATACTTTTGAAGAAGATTGTGAAAAACAACGAATATAGAAGCATACACTTATCATTATATCTTTTGAATTTATATAAAAATAAAATATGAAAATATGTAAGTAGTTGTTTATTTTTCCTATCCTATTGAAATTAGAAAAATACAAAAATTATTTGTGTCAAAAATAGGAAAAATCTAACGAACTCTTCGAATAAGTTAGAATTCGCCACGTTTTTGCCTTTTGTATCATTTCAATATCATCTAGAATTTGTTATACCAGGAAGTCAATTTAGATAACTTTCTTACATCGGCTCAACGTGTTCAAGCTGTTCATCACAACACGTCCACCAAAGACTGCTGTATATTAAATAATGTTTGATCAACGACATGTCTTCATTTACAGATTCCGTCAATGTCGAGTGCCTGATTAAATGAAACACTCGTCACAGTATGATTGCAGCTGGCAATGAAACATTCATAATTGATTGCCAAGCCGTCAATTTAAGCTTCTTTAGATACCCTGTTTTCTTCGAAGTTGTATGCATACCATATAGTAATTAAATCTCTCCATCACCACAGAACGACAAAGCGTCATTTATTTCACAACAATCCAGACGAAAAAATGTGTGTGTATGTTATAAATGGATAAATGTGGTACGCCACACAGCAAGTGTGATTTTGGAAGATGTTGACTGAAAAGAAGTTACAGTTACATGTCAGAACTATTCTTTATAGAACGTTATTCTCCAAGAATTTGATAAACATTTGTCACTGCTAGATCATTTTGCCGACATATACATCGTAACGAAGTGTTAGTCAGTGTTGCCATTTAGATCCTATAATGATTACCGTCCTCTATGATGTTGCCTTAATGACATCACCATATTTCTTCATTCTAAAAATGTATCACGTTGCTTTTTTATTTCTACCGTGTGTTTTAAATACTTTTGTACACTTAACCGATTTAGAAACGCAAAGATTTGTCCTGTTGAACATTTTCATTTGAATGACGTTATCGTTTTTAATTTCTATTTAAGTCATTTTTGCGATGAAGTATTGAAACTTGTACAAGAATTAAATTTTATATTGTTTTTGTCGTGTATGAAATTTGAATAAATTTGAAACACGATAACACTGTTAAAAAAATATTTTGCAACTTTTGCGTTGAGTGTAGTGTCTGTGTTTTGTTATTAACTATGTACATGTTTATCTTAAGATACTTAGCTAAAATATATTTCAAACTTTCTAATTAGTCAGCAATTATACCTTCTAATTTGCTTCAGCAATTAATAGACCAAGTGTCCATATATAAAGTTAAAACAATTTGTCTGAAAATAAAGTCTACTTTTTATGGCAAAAGATGCCGGTTGTAGTTCCAACTGTTTCTTTGTTTACTTGTCATTACAATAACATCTATTATGATATAATTTAAACACAAAACATGAAGGTTAATTGAGAGAACTTTTTTACTCAGGTCCATTGTTGATTAAACTCCAGGTTTCAAGCTTTCATTACAACATGCCAGTACAATACAAAGACTGCTGTATATTGAATAATGTTTTATCAAATGCAAGACTCCGTTTACAGATTCCGTCAATGTTGAGTGCCTGATTAAATGAAACATTGGTCCCAGTATGTTTGCAGCTGCCAATGTAAACATTCATAATTCATTGGCAAACTGTCAATTTATGCTTCTTTGGATTTGCTGTTTTCTTCGAACGTGTATGCATACCATATAGTAATTAAATATCTCCATCACCGCAGAACAAAAACGCGTCTTTTATTTCACAACCAACCAGACGAAAAATATTTGTGTATGCTATAAATTGATAGATGTGGTATGCTAGACAGCAAGTGCAATTTCGGAAGAAATTGGTTGAATCGGAGTTATATTTGCATGACTGAACTATAATTTATAGAACGTTATTCTTAAGACGTTTATAGATATTTGTCACTGCTATGTCATTTTGCTGTGAAATATGCATCCTAACGCACCGGATGTCAGTGTTGCCAGGTGAGGACTACTACTTCAAGCCTGTCACGTTTTGATTGGTTAACATCATCGGAACTAGAATATTTGATATCATGACCTATTTTCTACTTCCTGTCATTTTCAGTTGTTTGTTAAATAAGTTAATCGAACAGATTTGTTCAATTATTGTATGGCAGTAGATCGCTGTGAATCTATTAAATTATGTTTTGTAGTGTCAAGTATCATAGAAAAAAGTACTTTCAAGATTTAAAATAAATGTAACAGATGCTTTTATATAACATTATATTCTTAATGTGTTGCGAGGGCAATTTGTCAAAGCAATAATTTTAGTAACATATTTATCACAACAGTTGTAAAATTCATTCTTGATAATAAGATCATAATGGTATCAATTTGTTTTCGTCTTTATACTTTATTCTCGATCCATACCAGCACCAATGCGATCATTTCCACAAAATACCTCTCTATATCTCTTCGAAATTGTTTTAATCTGTTACATGTATTAGTCTCGAAAGCGATTAATCTATGTGACAAGATCTTATTTCGCAATCGAAAATTAATTACTTGGGAATCCAATGATTCTTTTATAATTTACGTTTTTGAGGTTTTTTAGTTTTGACATTAGTTACAGGGTATGTCCCTTCAAGATTTTAGCCTTAAACATATGCCCAACAACTTTAGAAACACAACCAGTGATTTGACGGGTATGTTTTAATAAATGCAAGTGTAATTCTGAAAATTCAAAATTACCATGCTTTCTGCATTTTTAAAATTGTTGAGTATATTTTAAAGAATCATGTTGCCCGATGACTTTACCATCTTTCTCTATTGCAAAATAGAATCGTAGATTTGTGTTGATTGTAGTCGATGGAAAGTCATACCCTCGACCAATTTTACGATTATTTAAATAGATTGATTATCGAATAGAACATCAGCCTAATTGTCACACTTAAGATTAAAGGGACATACCCTATAACTGATGTCGACTAAATAACCTCCAAAACATAAATAATAGAATCTTTGGAAATGTTATAACTTAACCTAAAAGTTTCAGCTATGCACTCCAAGTCATTATTGATAAAATTAGCAGTTTACAATATACTGTGGTACCGTAAACTATTCAATAATATATGTAGAGTTGTTGTTGTACAATTAATAGGTGGATGCGATTTATTACAGAAAGCCTCTTTATTGATTAATTGTGGTAAAATGAGGTATTTTTCCCCATAGGTTCTTCTTTGAAATTGTATTTATTTATCATTTTGCGTTCAATGAACACATAATCTATGTTTCTAGAATATAATCTGCTAGATGTAGGGATTGCCTCTTTAATACATCATGAATTAAAAAAAAGATATAAAAGCTATTTATCGGATTTTTAGCCAAGGACGATATGATTACTTCTTGCACCTTCCCATGTATTTATTTTCCTACCAGCCAATTATTCGCAATTGTGCAGCCATTTATTTTACCGATCAATTACCTCACAAATACATATTGATCATAGTTTTGTCAATAATGATATTCCTTAAGTTGCTAAAATGCGACATCTTGTCGCCTGTAATTCCAAGACCCTGCAATTTGTCATTGATTAATAAATTTGCGCAGATTACCTATGGGAATGAATATTTATGTCTGGTACATTTATTTGAACATAGAGTCTATCTCCTTTTTCTTAGTATCAATACAATTTTCTGAGTGGACACTGAACATGTCTGATTCACTGAGTGATTCCTTTATTCCTATACAGATATGAATTCTCCACAGGATATGCACACCCTTTTGACTCAGAGCAACGCGATTCTAACAATCACTGCAGCCACATTAGACTAGAGCAGCGTTTGACTTAAGCTGCATTAGACTTAGTTATCAGAATGCTTAGACTATTGTTCCTAAACATTTTATAAACAATTTTGACGAACACGTTCACTTTTTAAAGTTGTATGCATTTTTCAGAAATTTGCACTGGTTAAAATAAATTAGGAATTAGCAAAATGACTGGTCGTGTTTGCACTGCTTACTGTTTACATTAATATATGTGACTGACTTAAACACTTTGGCAGTGTTTGTTTCTTTTCTGTATCTATTACCTCATGTGATAGTAGTTCGTAGTGACAACCTCGTTTTCTGTTGTTACGAACAGCTACATCGTAAACCAAATTGATGAAAATCTCGAGTCAAATTCCTGCTTTACAAGAGTATATTAGAAGGCGAGTGATCTGTTGTGCCTCCTTGTTTCCGTTTGTTGTCTATCTCTGAAGTTGCGTCGGTGCAGTGTTTCTTGTGTAAGTTGTCCCTGTCTTTGTGAATATTCTGTTTTGTGTATTTCTTTGGCTTTTCTGTTTTCCTTCAGTCTAGATGAGTCGGCTGTTCTGTGGTTTTGAGATATCTAGTTTTCTCTTTCCCACTGAAAGAATTCTGTAGTTAAGACATTAGAATAGTATTTATAGAAAAACACAGTCCAGTTAATAAAAGTACATTCAACTTGATAATATTCCGACTGCTTCTTGGGATATCTAGTTTTCTCTTTCTTGCTGAATGAATTCTATAGTTAAATACATTGGAATAGTATTTATAAAAAAGCAGTTTAGCACAAGCTTTGTGAATGGAATATATAATGTTTTTAGCGGTGTTGTTTGGTTCTAACCACAATCAGGAATTCATACTTATTTCAATATAAGTTATTGCCTTGAAATATTTGATTATTTTATTAAAGCCTGTGTAATTAAATGGTATATACCGTTGACTGCATCTACTTGTATAGCTTGTTATAGATTATTTAAATGAAAACGCCAAGTAAATGTAAAAGCATATGTCGGTAGTGTCCTTAGGCAAGACACACACTACTCCACATTGTCTCTCTCTCTCTTTGAGGTTGATTCCATGTGGAATGAGTCCCGAGAGCAATTAATATAAGTTGTAAGAACTTGTTTTGCAATCGAGAAAAAACAAATTAGTATAAACTAAATGTAAAAACAGTATGTTTTCTCATAATTTACACCAAAACAAATAAGTATTTCAAACT
>JAUMHA010277921.1:0-14951 GCA_032359765.1 Saxidomus gigantea | reverse complement strand
GCCTCGCCTTTTCCGACCGCATCTACCTCACCTGATATCACATGTTATCAAAAGACAGTAGCCTAATATTCTCTATTGATCAGTCTTGGCGGCCTGCGAACGTTACCTTGTTTCTTTTAATGCTGATGATAAACATGTTTTATATTCCTTTGAATAATAACATAAAAAAAATCCTTTTGTTATATATTATTAGCTTCTTTACCGTTGTTGGCCTTTCACAGTTTTCACGATAAATGCTATTTACATTTTCACCCGTTACTTATAACAAAAGAGATAAAACGCGAAGATTAATTTCTTAAACTAGTTTTGTGCTGAATTTGCAAATAAAACACATATTTGATATTGGATGAACGTTAGTTAAATAGCTTTCTCGATTTTTATTTTTTTTCCGTGAACATTTGAAGCAAATCTACTCAAAACTGGTGATGTTTATAAAAAAAATCTTTATAATTACAATCACAGTATTTTCCTAAATACGAGTCCAATTTCACTCAGAAACACCTGTATTCCCTTTCATTATCATCTGTTGAATATGTATATTTTTCTGAGCAGTTATATATGGGGTTGCTGGAAATATTCGGTTTGCAGAATGACTTTTTAACGAATTGTATTTGCGTAAGATAACTAAGTAATATTTTAGTTGAGCGTGTGTTCATGCATTATAAATGAAACTTTTTAGTTAGTGACAAATAATATAAACATACCTTACGTTTCTTTCATTAACTATCCACCCGTTTTAATCATTAAGTTAATTCATATGTTACCTCGTTCGCACAAAACGAAGTGTGCATTATCTTAATCGGATGATCTAATTATCAAATACAAGGGACTGATAGACTAAGTTGGTTTGTTTAATTTTTTTGAAGCAATGTGCAGTAATATGTGACCAGTGTTACAACTGGCAAGGTGTGACCAATTTACACAAACTCATATTGCATTCTTTATTGTGACTTATGCACTTGGGTTAGATCCACTGAAATTCCTTTAACGGCTAGATCCTCGCTCATCAATTACTATGACAACGTTGCCAACATGAGAAATTAATTGTTAGTTTAATTTGATTTTATTGATAAAGAGAGTAACATATTGAAAAGATTTATAAGATGATCTCAGCTCTCACTGTTCCCATCACAAGTAAGTGGACCTGTTTCACACATACTTTATACATGATTTTAGGAAATATTAATATAAAAATTATAAATAGGAAATATGAATATAAATGAAAGCCATGTTTAAAGATCAAGAAAGCAAATAGATCTATGTGACTTCAATTATATCATATGGTCCTGTTATGAATTATTTTGTGACAGAAGTTCAACCTTACACTCCGTATAAGGTGTGTGTCGGCGTGCTTTTACACAATATAAACACGTTTACAACTAGATGTACTTAATATGTATAAGTAAGTGTTTTGTTAAACATTTCTTACAAATAGTTTTCATAATTTTTTGTATTTTCTTATCGTGCATACGCTGGACGTCATTTTGTTTTAAAAAACCTTGACGTTAACATCGCTAGGAACAATATGTTTTAAGTTTCATCCTTATATAATTTGTATAATAATGCAAGAAGTTGTAGCGATTGTTGATTCGTAATTTTCAATATATACTAAACGAAACTTTAAACGCACCACCTGCATTGTTCCTTCTGTATTAATTATCAACCCCTCAAATATTTGACAGCTTTGTTTTAGCTTTCTGTGCACGGGAGCGACATGTTTCATGTTTTACATTTATAAATGTACTGGGTAAATACCTCTGTTACATGGATTTCCAAACGATCGAGTGAGACACATTTATTACGAAAAAAATTTTAAGAGTGTGTTTCCTAAGGTTGACCATCAAGTGAATAAACTATGTTAAGTCTACGGAAGTTTGAACGCTAAATCAAAATTATCTGCCACATGCTTTCAACTGTGAACACTCTAAATGTTGACCACTAGGACCACTAAGTGTACTGAATTGTATATCTCAGACCCCCAACAAAAAACTAAACAAAAAAAACAACAACAAAAAAACAACAACAAAGAAACCTAAAAACATAAATTGACGGTGGTTGGATCTGATCCTCACCTGTACAATTAGACAGCCAGTGACATAACCATTAAATCATGGAGTTGCATACTGACGGCTTAAATACAACATAAATGTTTTACTCCTATATCAAACACCTTAGTTTTCAGACTAAATATCCGAAATGTCAAATAATAAATACCATGTCCGAAAAATATGGCTTCTATTACTGATGCTTATTTCTCGTTAAATGCATAAGTTATTGATCAGTCTAAGATTAACAACGCTTTTCATTCATTTTGTATTGACAAATCCTTTAAATGCTTAAAACTGCTTTGTTAAAGAAAGTTAACAACCGGTAAGTGCCCGAAAATCGATTCAGCATTTCTGAATTCGGTACATGTACATAGATCTATACAACAAAATATATTACGATTTCTACTGTAGTGTGTATAATAAGTGCATGCTGATATATATTTGATAAATATCTATGGTCAAAACAACAAAGACATGAACGTTTTCAATATTTTGTAACAGTTTATTGCAAGCAATGATGATAAAACTTTGATTATTGGAGGTGATTACAACGTTGTTTCAAATTGAACTATGGATAAGAAAAATAGTCGTAGTAAAACTAAAAACAAATCAGAAGGAAATTTACAAATATCATGGAAAATCATTACTTATGCGTTATTCTAAACACAGAACACCAATCTTCAGTAGACATATTTTTTTCTGATCTATAGCAATATCTCAAATAAAATAATTTCATGCAAAATCCAAAACAGGATTAAAAGCTGAGAATTCAGTAGTATATTTACAAATGACTTAAGTAATAAACACAGATATCCAAGTGAAACGTTAAATAGATAATTTAGATTAAAAACAAATTAGAGACAACTTTAAAGAAATAATCGAAATAAATAAAACTGCGAACTGAAACATATAATGATAACTTACTAAAAGGTAAATGTAATATAAATATACTACAATAACTTCAATTGTTTGCTCGCACATAAAAAACTTACGAAAAAGAAATCAGCTTATAAAACATATGTATAATTCAGAGAAGCAATTAAGTAATGCATCGTCTGATTTAACATTAATAGAATTAATCAGAAATAAAAAAAGTTGTACACCTAGTCCTAATAAAAGCAGAGGGTCATTACATAAATAAAAAAAAACTAGTAAGAACAGCTAACGCTAATAAAAGCAGAATGTTTTTAAGGATCAAATCTCACTATGTTGAAGGAATCGTTAAAAAAATACAAGAATCTCAATCCTAGAACAAAGAAACATTTACATTTTAGATGATGATTTTTTCAAGAAAATGATATCAAATGAAAAAGTGTGCAGAAAATTATTGATAGAACAAGTATGCGCTAACAAGCTTAATGTTTAATCTATACTGACGGGCTAAAGAAACGCTTCACCCAAACATTTCGTACAATATATTATTCAATTTCATCTACAAAGTGAAAACTAGTATTTCATTGGAAATAGACATTCTTTGGTTATTTTTGTAAGCAATACGTTTAAGAGACGTTGCTGGCGGTGACGTCTGGTTAAAATGACACCACGGTATGGTATGCGACATCGTATTCCTTGCTCCAACAGGCGTCATCTTACGGTGTAACGACTTACAGGCACACCACGATTACCGACAACTAAATTTGTTGTACATTCCGCCGTGACAAATATGTTACGTAAGTGACGTTGACGTATAACGTTGTCCTGTCTCCTGGTGGTTACATGCGGAGCCCCTGATCGTGGTCTATCGGCAAGTGTTCCTGTTACCCTAACACGTTGAACAAGACGTGTTATTGTGGATCTTGCACAATTAATACGGTTTGCGACTTCATTTTCACTCAATCCTCATTCCAGCATGGCTAACGCACGAGCTCTCTTTTCATTACTTAGCCTTGGCATCTTTGGTGAACGTTATTTTGTTTAGTTGCAATGAAAAAACGATTTTGTTTCGACTAACACATGTATACGAAATATTGTACAAATTTGAATCACATGGTTAGAGCGCACGGAATGCACGAGAAGTTCGTAACGGTGACCTCGGTTTGGCCGCCGTGTGCAATGAAGTTTATCGATATTTTGTGTGTAGGCTATATGACCACAATACAGGAAAATTGCAGTGTTTCGTCTGCTTGCGTCCCTTCGTTTTTGAAAAAAGTGACATTTTGGGGTGAAGCGTTTTTTAAGCCCGTCAGTATATATAATGTAACACCTTAACAAAAGGCACGTCAATAACTAACAATAAAGTTCTGTTCCTTGACTGTTATTTTTCGCAGACTTTGCAAAAGGCTTTCAATAGCCTTGACTATAGGTTTCTTTTCAAAGTACTTGATTATCTAACTTTCTGTGAATCATTCAAAAAGTGGATTGCAATATTATACCAAGGTATAAAAGGCTGTATCTATAATAATGGTTATCTTTCCGACTTTACCGAAAGAAAAAGAAGTTAAAAGAGCATTATTTGCCAATGATGCAACGTTCGTGACTGATTGGTCAAATAAATAAATATTTGGTCTCATCTCAGATCTAAAGTAATATGTAGAGAAATGTACTGTGCAAAGAGCAGGTTCCTAAACGTACATTTTTGTATACAGCTTAAATACTGTGTAATTAATGTCGTTTAAAAGCAAAAGGCGCAGAACGTTGTAAAGCAAGTGTTGATGCCTTTTTATTGGCTTAATTTTTACTTTCCCGCCACAAGTACTTCTAACCGCATGTCAGTCCAGATATAACTTAAGTCAATTTTGTTTTTAACAATGTAGAAATATTCTTTACGGTCCATAGTTGAATACAAACACTTTTTACGTTTTACAGAAGACGTCAGCTGTCGCCCAGTTACACAGCTCGAATCCTCCAGTATATGTAGGCAAACACCAAGTCGTAAAGCCTTGTAAAACCAAGCCATTGGATCTATCTGATATCCATGAGCAACCACAGAACTCGTAGCCCACGGACCAAGCCTCTAGCATGTCTGAAAGTGTGGCAATGGATGTATTATAGTCTTTACACTGCTGCTCTGCCTGCTCGTATGTCATTGAATCTCGTGGGTAGTTACCGAGCGCGTGGAAAACTGAAAAGATTTGAATAATATTAGTAGATATTCAGCAGGATTTGTCAATTTACAATCAAAACCTCTAGCTTTTGCTATTATTTCGTACCTTACCATTCTTCGAAAAGCAACCTATATAACGCAAAAACATATATCAACATCTGACCGTCGACGCGCGAAAATGTACCTTCGGACATTTGTTATATTATTCGA
This sequence comes from Saxidomus gigantea, assembly GCA_032359765.1. Taxonomy (NCBI): domain Eukaryota; kingdom Metazoa; phylum Mollusca; class Bivalvia; order Venerida; family Veneridae; genus Saxidomus; species Saxidomus gigantea. The sequence goes on along the minus strand of JAUMHA010277921.1, from coordinate 9,650 downwards.
CAATAATTGATAAAATAACCCATACAATTTACATTTTTGTCACCCCTTTTAAAGACGATCGCTACAGTTTAATTATTGGCTCTATATCAAATACGTTATATTTTAATGTTGTTTAGTTAAATGTCACACACAATTACTTTTTACTTTTTTATAAATTACTTTTAAATAAAAAAACATACAAAAGGATTATATTGAGCAATTATATCACTATAACAAATTTAGTACAATGTATATAATAACTATAGCAAACATATCAGTATATCAAGAAAATTTATAACCTCCCTTTAAAGTTATATTACCCTTCATAATAACCACATTGGGTTATACGTAAGAATGATGCTGAAAACACAGTGGATGCTTTAAAACATATAAAAAATATGTTTTACCAAGTTATTTCTGTTATTGGCAGATATAAACTAAGATATACATAACCAAAATGGTTGATTTTTATTTTTGACTAGGATAGTCAAAAAAGATTTATACAGATTTCCCCTATATTCATTGTGAATGAAACTGTTATATAGATCATTATTTTTGGGTTATAACTATGGCAATGTTTATTATTCTAAGTGTATAAATCATTGTTTAATGTTTTATTTAAAGCTATGATAGTCACTTTGTACGGTAATATCACTTTAAAAGTACCCAAAGGTCAGTGTTTGCCAGGGGTTGACTTTTAAACTGTGTTAAATGCTTTAAAAAGGATATTTGTTGTTATATACTATTTGTAAATGTTTACTATGCACAATTTGTCGAGTTAAAGTTTCATTTAGTTATCTGTATTACGTCAGTGGCAATACAATAAACGCATGACCTCCCCTCAAACACCACCCTCCCACCCAAGACAAAAGCTTAGTTTTCTCAATAAAAAGGCTGATTCCCTATAATGTTTGATTAGTTTTCAATAAAGTGATGTTTAAACAATTTTGATGCAAAAATTAAGAAATTCTCATTGCTTGAACATTAAGAAAAAACGCTTTGATATTAATGAATTTTAAAATTTACCTATTATTTTAAAGAAACCAGTTTCTCTTTTTTTCTTTTTTTGTTTGAGTACATTTTGAAATCTCAATTCATGTAGTTTCGTGCAATAGGATCAATTGTTACACATTTTAAATTTTACAAAAAACAAGGGAGAGTTGCCGAATGTAGAGTTTGATTACTGACAAACATGATATAGCGGTCATTTTCACTGCTTTCGGGGGGTATACTTTAAAAAGTGTCCATTACGTCCAAATAAGGCTGATGACCTACATTTTTATTTTATATTCTGACTAACAGGTATCATCCTTACAACAAACGAAATTTCATAAAAATCTCATAGTTGAATAAATGATGAAACTGTATCGCTCGTCTGTAAATGCAAAACTAATGATTAAAACTGATAGCCACTATATTTTACTATAAAAATACTATTTGCTTCAAAATCCTCCAAGACAATTACTATAGCAACAGCGATTTGAAATTATTCTTTTTATTTGTTGGCTATATCCTATAAAAAAAGAAGGCATATGGTTTAAAGAAGACATGAAATAGTTTACCAGATATGATATATATTGAAAGAGAATATAATGATGCAACAAAAAATAAATGATGCTGTTAGGAAAAGATTACCGGAATTATTTACTGCCCATATAAATTGAAGTGCGTTTTGACGTACAATTGTGTTATATGACGTATATGACTTGAGTGAACAATGGCGCCTTAGGTTTACTTTTTCAAAGTGTTGTCAAACGGTTTTATTAAAAAATGATCCAAAAAAACTTTTCAAGGTTTTAATACCAAAAATAAAACAAAAATGCAAAAAAGAAGAAAAAAGAATTAAACTCGTACCTACATTATTTTTTTATCAAAGAGACTAGAAGGTGCATATATTCTTAACCTCAAAACAAAAAGGTGTTTTTAATAATGAACTAGTTCTTACCTGGATATTTCACTTGACTCATAGTTTTCCATCCGAACGCATACTCTAACTCTTGCGGGATGCTTGGACTGAGTACTAAATCGTCTATCGTGTAATGTACCGACAGCAGACATCTGTCCGAAGATGTCTTGAAGGAAATTGAAATACAACCCGGACGCATAGAACATTGAACCAAACACTCTGTGTGACTAGCAGCCTTTTCTTCTAAGGCATATTCCGCTTTAAATTTGTAATTTATTCGAGCTCTGTACTTAATGTTTTCTGAAGCAAGATATGATTTCATAATCAGAAATAACATTAGAAACAGAAACTTCGTAGATCCCTTTCGACGCATATTTTACATATGATTAAAAGTTATTCCTCTTTTGACTACGTTCGTTTTGGATCTGTTTTGAATTATAACAGGTAAAAATCGACAATCCTGGAGAAAATCAAGAAGGTTCCCCTAGAGATAATAAACTAGGACTTTTTTGTTACAATAATTAGAAAAGCGATGTGCCATAACATCTAATATTAACATTATCATGTTAATGCTCTTAATTATGCATGTTACGCGCTGTTAACACGTTGCGGCCTTTCATGTTCAAAGCAAATAATTTTAAATTATTTAATAGAAGTCAATTAGAGTAAAACTTTGAGGTTGATTCCTACTGGAATGTGTATCGAAGGCGTTTAATTAAGATGCAAGAACTTGTTTCGCAATCGCGAATGAATAGATTAGTATATAAAAGGCAAAAATAACCTGATATGAACCTGTTTTTTTATGTATTTAAATATGTTTGCTTTCAGATTTGGGGATGAAATCAAGTTCTTAAAATGCTTTGTAAATGACATATTTGAGAACGAATTGTGAAATGAAAATGTTCCAGTATATGTCAACAGTAGACTGGTCAAAACGTTTTTACTCCGTAGGAAACAAAACCATCTCTTTAAGTGTCGTCGACAATGCCTTTTGTTATAAATATAATAAAACTGCAAACTGGTTTGCAATGCGAAACCAATGAAACGAATACAATAACTTTTTTCATGGCATTTACGTTTACAAAGCAAACACTATACCCTATGCTAACCGAACAATTGAACCTCCTACGCTCAGCCATTTCAGTAAGCCAGTCGATTGATGTTGCTCGCTCTCAGTTGCCGTTGAAAAAAATTAAATTAAAAAAAATACTTACATATATAAACTGAAGGCTAAAATCAACAATAGAAGAACAATCTAAATATGATTTCGCAATTATCGATTGACAAAATGCTGGTTTACGCCAACTCTACATTATGTGTTTATATCCGCCTCATCAATTGGACGCGTGCTATGTCAAATCAACAGATATACTTTAGAGGTACCTTTTAATATAACAATATGTTCTAAAATACGCTATTTTTGTACAGTTTGAAGAACTTCATTTTTTTTAACAAATTCTGAGAACGAGCAGCTTTACACACATGTGCTTATAAAAATCTTATTCAACAAGAATTAATATCGTTATGTATTACCGAAAATCATAATTATACACATCCAGCGTCGTTAATTAGGATAATTCTTGAAATAAAGCTTTAGGTTGACTGAATGGGAAAGCAACAGATGAAATCATTGAAGAGAAAAGAATTCTCCATACAGCAATAAGTAACCGCTGCCATCACAAATTTTGACAGAACTGACTAGGCATTGCAGTCAGCTAAAACAAAACTACCTAAATTTTCAAATTTTGTTAGCTATAAATATTCACTGGAGTCATTCTCAAGCTGTATCGGCAAAACGCACTGGCTTCAATTTAACGATACTACTCTGACTAACGTAACGACAAGGCTCCGACGAAACATGGCTGATTTAGTAAACAAAACCCAAGTCAGTAAAACAGCTCTGTGTAATTTACATGGTTATAAGCAACTTCTGAAGAAACAAATACCCTAACGGAATGCTCACATCTGTCCTGTTTGACCGTAGCTAGTCGAATGTTTCAGACATCGATGCGTGTGAAAGTAATGCAAGTTGAATGCAGGGGATTCAACTGTTAAAAGTGCAAAACATACCCAAAATGCATGGGTTTTGCTCAAAATTATCGAGGTTAAAGTGTTAAGCATATGGGATATGCATTGACAGGCAACTTTGGGTCAAACGTCGTAAGCATATACTAACAATTTACCGATCTGGTATTTTTATAGGCAAAACTTACCCATATTCAGGCTCCAATTGACGATACAATAAACATGTTCCAATTCGTGTTTCACGGATCATTTTCAAAGACGTTTTGGAACAATTACAAATATAATGGTACTTTTTATCGGGCAAGTTCATGTGTTTTCTCAGTAAAAAATTGAAAATCAAACGCAGAACTTTTAATTAATTAAAAGACTTCCTAAATAGCAGGATTCATGGACATAGTGTTTTTTGACCTAGCGTTTTGACTGCTATCACTTAGACTAAAATAGAAATGGTCATCTAATAATAATTTGGAAAGCGACGGTTAAAGAAGTATGTAATTTTGTATTCGCTATTGTCTTTCATCTTATTTCTGTGAACTTGTACACGATCACAATAAAATCTATCTCACCTGAGCTTTTTTGCTTAGTGTGCGTATTACGATAAACATTCTGGAGTTCCCACCCAGTTCGTGTTAACTTATTTGAATCATATGAATTTATTTGAGCTCGATTGTAAAGAAAGCTTGTAGCTTATCGAGTCACTCTCGAGTCCGATTCCTGGAAACATATGTACTGGTGTCATATTAAGAGGGACGGTCGTGACCTTAGTGGGACTCGAACCTGCAACCTCTGGGATGAGCGATGTTCTGCCTTTAATGTTTTGAAAGAGAGTGGGTACAAAGTGATATAAAACTCAAAAGCTTGTTCGGTAAGAGATTCTCCTTTATTTGAAATAGCTCCTAAACATCTGTGAACATAACCCGTGAAACACAAACTGGAACATGTTCGTTGTATCATCAATTGGAGCCTGAATCGTTGTATTTTTGAATGGGTAAGTTTTGCCTATAAAAATGCCAAATCGGTAGATTGTTAGTATATGCTTACGACATTTGACTCAAAGTTTCATGCCAATGCACATCTTTTATGCTAATCATCTTAACTTTAATAATTTTGTGCAAAATCGATACATTTCGGGTCTGTTTTGCTTTTTTTACCGTTGAATCCTCTGCATTCAACTTGCACCATTTTCACATGCATCGAAAGATGAAACAGCCGACTAGCTACGGTCAAGCAGGACAGACGTGAGCTTTCTATAAGAGTATTCGTTTCTTTAGAAGTTGCTAATAACCATGTTAAATACATGAATCTGTTATACTGACTTGGGTTTTGTTTACTAAATCAGCCATTTTTCGTCGGACCCTTGTCGTTACGTCAGTCGGAGTAGTATCGTTAAATTGGAGCCAGTGCGTTTTGCCAATACAGCGTGGTACTGGGTTCTTGGTAAGTTCACCAGGAGAGAAATGATACGGTCAGCCGGGACTGTAAAACATCTAGACAACAGCTGCTATCAAATATAAAGCGTTCTTATCTTGATAACTTATACATTAATAAACCCATGTTTCCATCAATCATCAGATGTGTCTACGTGGTTATTGTTTTCTGTGATACTGATGTTTTCAAGTGTTACAAACTTAGGTTTTAAATGTGTGTGTAAATGTAAATTAATTTGTTATTACATGTTTATATATGGAACGAGTATAGCAAAGTAAAAATAAGCAAGCAAGACAGTGTATCGCGATAAAAAGCGATATAACACGGGTACATGTAACCAGATATGAAATATACAAATATTCCATAATAAAATTCTATAATTATATTAACTATCTTAATTGTACTACATGTCTGTCTTCAAACCATGATTATGCAATGAAATGACGGGCTTCAATATTTGTACCTTTAAATAACTTACCCCAATACATGTAGCGGCTTTACAAGCACAGTAGGCACTAGTCCTACTGTATAGCGGTAATAAATTGATTCACTCATTTTTGTCTAGTTTAAGTTCATACATTGGACAAAATGGAAAATGAATTAAATGAGCAAATTAAAAGTCATAAAATATTTACATGTGTTTGACGACGGTAAGAACGTTCACCGTGCAATACCTCATTAAAATCTATCATTTTCAGGTTTGCCACTATAAAACTAATTAAATTGCTTTTCCATTTACGCAGATAGTTATATATTTTCTTACCTAGGGACTACCTTTCTGAAAAAGCGCCGTCGTCAGTCAGGTGGTAGTTGACATCACAAACAATAATTTTGGACTGGTTTTGGATCATTGGATTAATTGATTGTAATGGATTTTTCCATTAGACTAAGTGTAGATATTTTTCAAGCTGTTTCTCAAAGTTATTGAGGCAAACTTCAAATTTCAGATTGTATCATTCAGAGCTAGGCTCATACGGGAATCAGCCTGATAAATTTTACAAACATATATCATAAATAAGACAATCATATCAATAGCAGATATAATTCATTAGTGTTATAAGACTATTTCTCTTTACAAAAAAAGATGGAATTATGATCTAAAATAGCTGGTAAACACTGTTAATTTGACGGTTAGATGCTTCGTAATTAATCACTCCGGCCTTCGGCGTATAAACTCAAGACAGTGATATATACTAACCGGTATATCACGCAATAGTAAAATCTATTTCCTAAATATAAAAATGTATTATAGTAACGTGTTCAACCTCTAAATCAAAGTTATTGATATCGTTTCAAAATGTTGTTGAATTATAACATAGCACCAGGGTTATCTAATAAATCCTGATTGAACGAAAATAGAAATACAACAAACGTGTTAAACGAAAACGTGACACAAAAGATAGATTTAGGTACGATGCCAGTGAGATTTAGGTTCCAAGGTATAAACATTAAAATACGCAAATGTCGGCCATATCGGAATTAACTTAGACAACGTATAGTTTTGAACAGTCAGAAGAAAGTGTACATAAAAGGGACACGCAAACAATAACGCCGTTCTCAGCGTTTTTGAGTCGCTTCCCTAGCCCTCAGTTTTTATTGCATGTTTGACGTGTTTTGTTTTTCATTTTCAAAACAATCCGTAGGACCGGGCTGTTGTGTCTAGTAGCTACGCCCCTGGGTATTTACGTTTTTTTAAAATCATTGTGTACAAGTAAACAAAGTTAACATTTTAGAAACAAATAAATGCATCCCTGCAATGCGGATAAATGGTGACAACATTTTCTGTGAAACAGTAGAACGGCACTCCAATTCGAATAATATAACGGTATGTGGAAATATTTTGACACAGTAGGAAAATAAATGTCAAACAGATTTTCAACTAACACTAACATTTACGCAGTAACAAAGGAGAAAGTATGTCTTTAATGCACGAAAGAAAGAAACTCAACAAACTTTTCCCGCCGTAACGCTTTACCGCAAAGGCCATTATTTGTCATTCTTGTACAATAATTCTAGTTATATGTATATATTAGGAATATCAACAAAGAACATGTAAAATGTATATATAAATGAGTAATGATCAATGACGTGAAACGTTACTCTCTCCAAAATACTTTTAACTGTTGAAACTATACAAATATAATTATGGCCATATACATTTAGAGTAATATGAACAAGTAAAATATCTAACCAAACTGAAACAAATATATCCAAGATAGTTCTATTTATTTACTAAATAAACAAAGTCACACAATGTACTATGCTATGTATAATGACCGGTGATGGCGAATGCATATAAGTATAGTACATTAACGGGTCACAGGTTAGTAAGAGATTAGTAGATTATAACGGGACATAATTGATGACTTTTTATACAGGTATAATGTAATATAGGAAATGTGGTAAACTCAGGTGTTATGTAGCAGGTTGTATTGGATTGTTTCCCTTTGATCAGTAGTGTTTTATACCACAATTGATTGTAGTGAAATAAAAACAATATGCCTGATCAATTTATTATTTGTTGTAAGTTCCCTTATTATATTAATATTTCAAATGATTATACAAAATAATGACGAATAACACGCCCTACGACACATCCCCCCTGCTTTTAAAATGACGTCCCGACATTTCCAAACTTGCAATTAAAGGGATGGACAACAAAATGATGAAAACATGGAATGATTACATGAATATAATCTTTACAAAGAGAATCAATTGACTATCCGTCGTATTGATGAGAACATGAGTCTTACAAAGTAAACTCTTAGTCTGACACAGAAATAAACTGTATTATATATGTAAATTACCTAACGTTATCTAATGAACATTGTATCGAAAATACACTTTTTCGACGATGAATACACATCCTGAAAACAAATGTGTAGCAAAATGTAAAACAACATGCATGGCAATTCATATGGTATAAGCAACACCGTGTACGACAATGAACATATGAAGTCATATTAAGACAAAAGACACAAGTAGGTCAGTTTGTAAAAAAACAACAGGTCAATAGCATTCATTGTAATAATACATGTTCATACCCTGCTGAAAATGTACACTTGCATTACAATCATAAATAAAACTTATCATACAGGTCATCTGCAAAACAACAGTAAATCTTTATATATTTGATCTGGAAGGTTCATTATATCCATTCTCCGTATCTGTCTGGTTACTTTGCATGCCATTTGGGTCTTGTCCTTGATTTTTTATATCTGCCTCCTTTCCGTCTGACTAGAATGTCCTTATTCGGCTGACAAATGACAATGTATGGGTTATGTTCCCATCCATCTGCCTTCACAATGAACAAAAGATAAATTACAATACCCTAAGCTTCAACGACTTACAAATAATTTGAAATAAAAGAATGTTCTTAACATCTAACGTATATGTTAAGTTACTACAGAAGTGTCAAGTCAGTTGAAGTCACATGATCAGAAGTCCAGCTAGTACAGAGTCTAGGGACTACAGCAGGTCAGCAGCACACACTGACAGCACTATCTCATTTGTCATTGATTTCTGTTTTTCTTAAGAAATATCAGTTTATCAACATGCTTAGACTTTAATGCTGACCGATGAGCTGTGACTATTTCCGATCCGATTACTCCAGTCTAGTCTAATCGCCGTTTGCCGGTATGTCCGGATTTTAAAGAAGCTCGATCGCAGAGTAGATAGGCATATAGTATTTCTAGGGATGGTTTGCCTGTAAGAATCATTGATATAAATTACACAGAGTGTGTATCTAGATATATGCAGGAATGAAATAGAAATGAATTCTTGAATACAAATTTTATTAACAGTCATACATGGTCACTCAAAATAGAATTGAAAGACCCTGAGTCAACTACCATCTGTCCCGTGAATCGCGTGATTTGCTTGAAGAATTCGAATTTAATATAAATATAATCGTTATTATTTTTTTTTAGAATGCTTAAAGGGTACCGAAAGTCAGAAAACTCGACAGCGAAATTCAAACGAGCCTGTCATTTTATTCCATTTCCCAAAATGCGTTTGAATGTGGTCAACTGCGTTTTAATGATTTATTTAATTTTTCATTGAAATTCCGTGATTTCCATCTGGTTAAGGACGCCGCCATTGATAGCTTTAATGCTTTATTGCGCCTGCGCCAAGTAACCAGATGTGACGTAACACTGCGCTGCCTAAATAACGGAAGTACATCGAGGTCTTTCACGCACCTGCTCACTGGATGTCGGCCGTTTTGAGACAAACCATTTCATATAATATATTGCATTATATATGTTTACTTATTACAATGTCTTAGCGATGTTTATGTCAAGTTTTTTTTTTT
>JAUMHA010277810.1:0-14953 GCA_032359765.1 Saxidomus gigantea | reverse complement strand
TATAGTGAATGCCCCTGGATAAAGTTGACAAACGTTGTTCACAGAAATGTCATGAAAGTAACAATGTTTTAACTTTTCTTTGATTGTGCTTCTGACCGAAGATGTAGCTTGTCTTAAGACATCTTAACATGGCGTACTTCGATACAAGGGACGGATACAGTTCTGATCTGTAGACAAACAGAAAGTTATAATTTGTCTCTTTGATTTCGCCAGTGTCGTCATTGTTATCGAAAAAGTTGATTCGAGGGAACATGGAAAAACATGATCGTGCAACATAGCGGGATCTGGTGTGGGTAGAACTTAGTCACATGATGTATCTTTGATCAGGTCATCAAACTCGTAGTGTTGCGTCCTGTATATTCTGAACAAGAAATTCAACGCGTTGTACTCGCCACAGTCAATGGCATTGCTACAATCAACGAATTTGTTGAGTTCACGAGCAACTTTGAAACTAAATGTATGCTCAGAGAGTACTTCATAATCATATATAAGACCATTGACTGTTTTCGAATACAGGTTATGTAAGAGCTGTTTGTTGCGTATAATAGTATCCCAACCAAAGTACACCGTAGCATTCAAATTTAGCATAAGGGGTAAATCTTTGACCCACGGCACGGCATGAGTTGGTTTAAAAGGCCTTTTGCACATCAAGAATCGTTTCTTCACATAACCGAGCACACTATTTTTGGTGTTGATAAGTTGTCTTCTGGCGATATACTCGATGGCAAACTTGCGTTTCTTATTGATGATTTTCGAAAATGAGTCCGAAACGTTCAAAATTTATGTTCCTGTCGAGCCGTTCGCGCTTCCGTTGATTGAACGAAATCGTCGGTCACTGCTTGTTTTAGAAGGTTGCAGTATAGGTTTCAGTTTCACTGCTCTCAAGTAACGTTTCAAACGATCGACTCTTTTTCTGCGACGTTCAATGAGACAAAACTGGGCAATGAGTTCATGTTTTCATTTTTTTGACACATCTTGACACAACGAAACATGCTTTCTATCAATGCGAACAATATTTCAGTACATGAATGACTAACAACAATTTTCGAGCTTCAGTATGGATTAAAACGGCAAACAATACAGTCATGTTTTACTATTCCGTACTCGACATCGGATTTATTAATGAAATTGTATCATTCATTGTTCGACAAAAACCAACTAAACAATCTAAAGCATTCTTGTCTCATTTTCCGAATTGAGTCAGCTCGTACAGCTACATGCGCTGGAAGATCTTTGCAATGATTCACCCGACAATATCTTTCCTCATTCTATCGTTACTATCATGGGACATGCTGGAACGGAAAAACTCGTATCTTGAAACACACCGCGAAAAGACGGCGCACCATGTTCTATGCAGCAACGAATCCAGCTGGCATCAATCTTGAACACACATTGTGGCCAACTATGTTAGTTGATAGTGAAAAAAAGAAAGTGTTCAAGACAATTCATGTATTCTATTACATCAAACCAGAAGAATCAAACAAACTTGGTCGTTTTGTGCAGAAAATGCGTAGGGGACAATAGACTTTTGCTTCGTATGAAGATTACTTGACTTGCATGTTTCGTTCTGTGATAGACTGTTTAGTAAGGAAATACAAGCCGGATAAATAACTCCGGAGACGTATCAAAACTATCGTAGTGATAACATGGAGAAGCATTATGTTGAAAATATAGAATATCTGCATAAAGGTGTGATTGAATACATCTGTTCGCTAGGACTGCGAAACAAAATACCGACACTATTGTTTTACGATACGTGTGTTTTAGAGGAAGCCGGTCGAACGGAAGATTACATGGCGTTTCTCTTTCTGTTTCATCACGCGTTCTACCATGTCAAGTATGAGACATACGCCTGGAGATAGTATACCTTGTGCCATATTTGTCGGTTCGCCTTCCAACAGTATATTCTTGACTACTATACTCATTTCACTGTCTTAACTTTTGCCTCACAGCAGTGTGTGAAATAACAAATTACTGAGTCGGGTCGGTTCAATATTAAGTCGTCCAAAGACAACAGACGAATCCCCACGGGTAATATCCAGAACAATACGACGCTCGCGACTGTCGTTGGTAAATTAGAACTAGGAATACCAATCTTAAGAGTCAGTTTAATGTAGCGTTCGTGACAGAATTTCTTAGATCCTTTTTTTCAAACCAGACTACTTTTGAATTGCGAACGATACAACAGTTCAACTGATCAACTACATTCTTACATGGTCAGTGATCGAAGCAATTGTATTTAGTTTTTCGTGAACTGTGCCAAGTACATGGTGGAAGACATCTATGCTTACCAAGCTGAGAACATTGTCAGGAGTCTGAACTGTTCCAAGAAGGCCGACGCGAATGATAGAGAAACTCAAGCTTCGATGCAATACTTGTTTTGATTGAAAGCATTGCTTAGACAAGTTGTGTCTTCAGAACGAGTCAGTAAAAAGATATTCATGTATGACAACGAACAGAGTGGTACATCTATGGTCTTGCCCAGGGACATATTTACATTCATCCTTATGGATATAGAAATCAGAGAACCGGGAACACGTTATGGCGTTGATGATATCAAGAGTGTATTCGCTATGCTAATGTACAATGAACGTTTGACTGTTAAGATGTATCCTTAAACAAAATCGGGATCACAGAAAGCGTGCCCGAGCAAGATCAATAAAGATCACAACCTTTGTTAACTAAGGACGACAGAGCTGAGGTCATAATTGAAACATTGACTAGAACAAGCAACCCGGATAAGTTACTAGTTGCAAACAAAATATTCAATAAGAAGTACGAATCGATTGCCTATGAGACGAAGAACTTGATCAAAATCATCTACAATGCTCAAAAACAAGACGGGTGGCTGTAAGATAGCTTTATTGTAATCAACAGTGTTTGAAAAAGATCGTCGAACAGTCTGTTTCAGCCGATCTTTCCAAGTACAGAAGTCAAAACAAAAAGCGATACATCCGATACAAAGATGTTGTAACACCCAGGTTCCATTTATCTTTTTTTTTTGTTTCCCATCAACGTCTGACATATCTGACTTGGGCAGATCGAAACATGTATCGTATTCATGTAAATCATGATTGCTACTGCAATAAAACTGAAAGTGATTATCTGTCTTGCACTCTTTTGTTAGAACGTTGAAACACCTTCTACTCTTCGTGCATATTGAAGTAAGATATAGATGCTTCGCCGTGTTTCGTAGTATTGCTTTATACAAAAATCGTAGGTTTCCGTCTCTGTCAACATATAGCTTGTACAGATCGATCATTTCAAATTGTGTTCAATGGCAAACTCGTGTGCTGATTCACGAGAATACAACGTGTTTTGTTTTACAACAGCGACATATAGAGATCGTGGAACGGTTCTGTGTCTTTCGCGATACGTCTGATCTTTAGCACGAGTCAAATGATGCGCATTCTTCTATCGTTATCTGCGTTCTTACAGTAAAGCACACAGAGAAACAGCCCCGAATAGAATATGCGAGCTCGTTCGCTTGATATCGATGTAAACTTGTCCTGACAAAGGACAATGAAAAGTTGATCTTGTTTCAAGTTCTGATACAACACTTCCGTTATCAGGAAGCTGATTAACCTATTACAGTAGAACGTTGTTAGCTCATCTTGTATCTTTTGAAGGTTGACGATATTTACTCGTTTCAATGTGAGAACAGATCTAGGCAAGTAGCATAAGTATCGAAGAGTCAAGGTTGGTGTTCAAATCATCTCGACATTCTGTCTCTTTCATTGCCAAAGACGGTTTGATTAAAAAAATAATGTTTTGTTACCATATTATGGATCAAGTCTTATTGTTTCTCGTCACTACAGACTTAACCTTATGTTCAGTTCTTAGCAGTTCAGTTTGATTGAATCTCTCGACCACGACATGGCTTCCAGAGGCTACATTCAGAAACGCTGGGATGAGTCATTAACCATTTTTAAAGATTACGATGGTGACTGGCAGATTTATTACCTTCAGAAGTGTGAAAATGAGAAATTGAAGCACAGAAGACAAAATAAGATTTCGATACACGAACTAATGTATCAACTTGAACTACACATTCAAAGGTTTCCTAGCTGGTTCAATGTGATGGATGGCTCCGATCGTTATCTCAGTAGAAACTTGTGCTACCATGATCAGGAGATGTCTGCAACTTGCTCGACATCACATACGTAAGAGATACCGGTTAGGTGCACAGCAAAGACAGGCATGTGTGAACTTTTTTCAGTTGGTGCTAGAGGCCGATGTCATTGCTTTCAGGATGAATGTTACTTGTTCGTAGTGACGATCGACGTTCCTCGGAAAATGGTTTCGACGTATCATGAAGAAGGCACATCACTGATTCCAAAATCACTGAAACACCAAGAGAGACCGCAGAGAGACCATTTTAAATTAGAAATGTCATTGGTGGAAGTTTCGATGATCCTAACAGACCTGTTTTGATTATAAGAAGGTCAAAACTACTGCACATGAGATACTCATACAAGGACTTGGCTGGCTATCAGTTTCACAGAGCTATTCTAAAATGGATGTACCTATGCATGTGTGCCACGGGGTTCATCTACAAACATTCTTTATGATTACATTGTACAGAAATAAAGAAAATCATTATGTTCGAGGCATTGCAAAATCAATGGCATATAGAAAAAAATTGTTTGTTGATTAAAACGTATATATCTGCTCAAATCAGTCAGTTTGTCAATTCGAAAAAAGCTGTAGAAATGTTCAGTGACAGTTTTCTTGATTTTCAATTCCCCGAAGAAGATATTGAGCCCCAGGTATCAATTTGTTTGTCAGGTCATTTGAAGCAAAGGTTGCGACATTTCAAGCGTGGTATTAAGCTACAAGAAGGACTACATAACTACGAGATAAGATGTCAAATATTTTTGCTGCATGTGACCATATTATAAAATGGAAACAACAGTGGGCGTTACTGGAAGTGGCGAGTGCATGTTGATGACTCATCATATAATATTAAATAGGTTACATCAACAAAATGGTGTTCTTTCAACCTTGCCGATATTCACAGCTCATTACCACCATACATTTTCGAGCGAGCAGAGTTCCCTTGAGGATTTTTCTTTTGGCATCGGTAATGAGATAATCAAATAGATTAACAATATCATAGAAGATAAGCCACAGCCGTTAAAACAGAGATTCAAGCTTGCTGCTTTCTTTTATTGTGTGCTTTTGGAACTTCATCCGTTTGCAGATGGAAACGGAAGAGCTGCGACACTGTTATCGAACTACACTCTTGGGCTACCATTTTTGATTGTGGTGAGCAAAATTAGATTTGATTACTTAAGTACTCTGGAGGCGTCAAGACAAAACGACATGTCTTGGAACAATGTTGTTGTCACTGAGTAGCAAAGTTTGTCGTTGGTATTTGATATCGCAAACAATTGTAAGCCCATCGATACATGGGAACTGTTTGTTCGCTCTGCACTGAAAAGCGTGTAGTTGTCATAATGCTCTGCACTGTTTCTGAGGAAGCTTTGACTAACACGTTTTAACCAAAGCAGTGTGATTTATGTCAGGAAAGACTAAGATAAACACAAGTGAGGCTTTGGTAGTTTTATCGATATTGATTTTCAAAATATACAGTGACAACAAACTCACTAGAATTCAGCACTTCATACATGTACTACAAGCAGTTTTTTTCGCAAACTGTTAAAGAAACATCCAACTGTCAAGTCAAATCTTGATCGTCCTTGATCTAAGTTTTCTCACAAATGACGATCGCAACACTTTCATTGACGTAAACCTATTTCGGTTTTCTTTTCGATCGTAACTTGTTCATGGCATTGGCTTTTTGAATGGCAGACTGATCTTCTATTATGAAGTCAACAATGATTCGCAAGTAATTTAAATTTTTGACACGTTGTCCCAACAACTATTCAAAATGGAATAAGTACAAATAACTACCTATTCGGTTCAATGTAATAGTCGAACATTAATAAGAAAATTTTATAAATAAATTCACTCACCCGGTGTGACAATCTTTACTTTTTCCGACATTCCAGTACCACTTTGTATGTTTTGTTCCGTCATTTCTGCCTTTGAAGTTGTTGATGACTCGTTTCAATTCTTGTGTAACTATGATTTTAATTTTTGACGGTAGATACTTTCTGAGTTTCTCCTCTTCTCGCGCCTTAATATTTACCGACATATCAGATTGTGAGAGACATCACAATGGGCTGTTCCATTTTGCATGTACTGTGTGGGATAGTCCATTTTCGGTAAACGGTCCTACCTCAATTGAGTGATGAATCAATCTTCAAGTTATTTTTGACCGGATTGTACTGTCGGTGTTCGATTGTCTGAAAATGTCAAAAAATGTACACGTATTTGCGGTTGAGGGAAACATTGGAGCTGGCAAAACGACATTGATGAAACAGATGCAATTACGTTTCCCTGAGTTAGGATACTATTTTGAACCCATCACAAATTGCCAGACTGTTCAAACGACGTATAGGTTAGACAATATGTTGGGTAAGGCAAGCAAAAAAACGAAAAAGCATGCATTTGCATTTCAAATCATGACGCTAACTTCTCAAATCGAAAACATCAACTTTCTTTCGAAATCTGATCATCTTATTGTCCTTGTTGAACTAAGTATTATGAGCAACAAACTTGTGCTTGCCAAAGCACTAAAGGACACAGCAATCATCACCGAAACTAAATGGGCAGCATACAAGTCGATTTCGCGTACAGTGGTTTTATTTTCATGAACAGCTGTCCTGAAACGTGTTTGAGTATAATCAATTTGCGAAGCAGACCCGAAGAAACAAATCTATCTGTCCGGTATTTGAAGAAACTCGACAAGTACCACCATGAATTGTTGACGAAATGAGACGATGTATTGGTTCTGGGAAACGACAACAACAAAGTTAGGTTTTATGATTTCAGTCGTCTGGTGGATAAAAGTGGCTACATTATGCAAGAAAAATGTGATGAAGAAGTCCAGGGCCCTAATGAAAAAGACACAAGCAATGGCTTTTCGTGGACATTCCAATGACAGTTTCTCTTATGAAGACTTAGCTGAACACAAGAGAAACCTTTGAGAATCAGTTTGTTTTGCTATGACATTTATTTGTTCACGCTCGAAATAAACAGTGAAACAATGTTCTCTTACTTTTGACTTCTGTCTTTCATCTGGTTGATTTCTCTTCTCAAACAATTATCATCAATTAGCAGATACTTTGTAATGGGACTCTTTTCGAGGGCAGACACGGTAACTTGTATCAAACCAGCTTGAAAATGGGTAATTTCAAATTGGCCAATCATATCATTTTGTTTAATAACGAATTCATGGTGCATTGGCAATCTCGCATTTTTTCGATGTTTGTTTATCAGTTGTGTTATAAGGAGTAATGACTATTTCGTTCGGATAGTTCTCACTAGAGAACGTAAACTGTTGACTGTTCATGCGCTGTAATTAACATTTATTATGTCTTTCAGCGGTGTCCAAGGTTGAACAGACACGGAATCACATACCGCAAGCTTTCTCATTGTTTGATTTAAGAAACATAGCTTTCTGTTGTTCAGTCGTACTAAATTATTGTCATCGACTAACGTTCCAGACCTTGGCATAATTATTGAATTCGGTGGCGCATACTGACAGAACAGTTCAATGAATACAAGTTTTCGTCCGCGAGGAAAAGTATCGTTCTGTCTACCAACAGCATTTTGCCCGGTTTCAAATGTTTCTGTATCCGAAACACTTCCGCATGGATAGGCGCCTATGCTCTTTCCACCAGTATGATAATGCCCGAAATCATTGTGTTCCGCCTCTTCACTATCAGAAATAGCAATGCATCCATACTTCAGTTGACAATTTACGACTTGCCGTTTGCGTTTCTCAAGGAAGTGACCATCAATAGGCAGTAGACGCATTCGCATATCGGTCAACTTTTGTTTATTGTTATTGACTCGATCATTTAAAGAACCGAAGTAAAGAAACTCGGACATCGCGGCTGATCTTATTACCCGTTTCAAGTGAACAAACAATCTTTCAGGGATTGAATCTGCTCCGAACTGACGATTAAGCATCTCAGCCAGTTTCGAACAGTTTCTTTGGCGCAAGATAGTTTTTGTATCGAATGTTTGAGTTTCGTCTAGCAATAGATTGAAGTTTTGCAAGTTCTCTGATTTTCTGAATACATGCCTAATAGCATACTCGTATTTTTCTTCGATTGATAAACCACCGGTCACTGATATTGTGTAATGATCAGAGCTACTATGTTTCTCATCGTACTTGTAAATCAGTTCACTATGATCGAATCTCAGTTGTATTTCATAAACCTCGTCTTTAAATGATGCTTAGTAATCGGATCTTTCAGTTTCTGACATATTGACGAACGTAAATCTAATTCTCGTTGGGTTTGGTTTCAAGTTTTGGTTTTGTTGTATCTGTCTTAGATCTTGTCGGTTTTAGTTTGAGAGAAGGTCGAGTTGTCGATACGGCCTGTTCAGTGTAAAATTTGATTTTATTACGATGCATCGGTTGGAAACATTGTCTGTTTTTATGTTCCAAAAGATACAGAGCATTACTACATAGTCCGCTGTACCCGTGCTCTGTCTTGTTGGGAAGAAGAATAATGTTAGGTCCTCTACCACTGTAAATGTCTTCCTTGTAAAACAGATAGATTACTACCTGGAACAAGTTGTCTGCTAAATTTGGATACACATTTGTCCATGTCAGAAAACGAAATTTGCTTGTACCGTCTTATTATGTAATTCAATAGATTGTAGTTCTCTTGCGGATTTGTTGTTTCTCTGTAGTCGAAATATTTGTCAAATATGTCACTAATGACGTACAGACAAAATAGTATGCCATCAGAAACATCTTGAATGGTTCGTAATTCATAGTCCTGTATAGGTTCTAAAAAAAGACATCACTGAACGAACGTTTTCTTTAATTAAAATCAGTTTTTCACCTTGACTTTCAAGTCTTCTTTGATAAACGCCTTGACAATATTCTTGAAGAAAGTTCACTTTGGTAGCACGCATTTATTGTTCACTATTTCACGAAAAAACGTCGTGATTTCAAATTTGAGCACATTGAGAAGACATCGTTAAGACCGGTCGACAAAACATGCAAATACAACGAAACTTGATCAGACAACTTTGCTGGAACAAACAAGTCATTTTTATCTATACGGGTTTCACATAGGAACAGTAAGAGCAAAATGTCTCATTCACATAGTTCGATCTATTTACGCTTTCGAATGCGAGAACCGGTAGTGCCAGTGCTTCGAATGCAATAAGTGACATGTCTATCTCGTGCGAACAATGTTATACCTTTCTACGATCTTTTCTGCCTCCTCAATTCGTTGTAACGCCTAAGACCACTGAGTGTCGCCAACTTCTTGTAGCTAGTAAACACTCGAATTATGTAATCGATGAAGATTTTAAATCTTAATTCCTCACGGATGAAATTGATGAAGATAGTTTGAAGATGCACTGTCTGGACATAATCAATCTCACAAAGGAAGATATGAGCAATCCGAGCTTGACTCTGAGTAAAAGACGTACCAATCAGATCAACTTGAATGCCCTAGGCAATATTTAGAGTCACGTTCGTCTCAGCGAGAAAATCAAATAGAGTTCTTTGTATAACTCACAAAATACTGACGCGGTAATTCTACAAAAAACAAGTAGTCTGTAACCTGGCCGGACAGAAATAATATAGCGATTTGACCAATCCTGTAGTGCTCGCGCAACCACCACATGCGCAACATGTACAACAAGTTAATTCTATGGGAGGTTACAGCAAGTTTGACAGCGCGGTTTATCTAGTTACTTCCGGTGCTCGATCGGATCGATCACACTGTTGCCAGTGACACTTCAATCAATTCAATCAATTCTGATGATTATCAAGCCACAAACAAAATATTAAAGAAAAGTGTGCTGCGTTGGCCATGTAAAAACGTTTGAACTGTTGAGTTTTTCTTCACTTAATCACAAAATTCTCAATCGGCACAATGAAGGCGATTTCATCCTTTTCTTATTGACATAATTTATGTTTATCACTCTGGTCAAAGAAAGAATCACGTGCGAGACCTGTCATTAGAAGTGTGCTGTTTCTGCACCATCTCAGATGTTCAAATATTCGCCAAAATTCGTACCAAAGAAAGATCACGTTACAACAGTTATGTGTTTTCATACATCAAGTGTCTACCACAAGACGGGTCCTGTAGGTGATTTTAATAGACGATGAAAGTAAAAGTGCATCAGACAAAAATAACTTCGACCAAAACAACACGATCAGCTGAGAGAAACATCATCGTGACCTTTTCGGTTTCCTGAACGACAACTCGAACCTTGATTTTAAATGCATCGCTGACAGTACTCCAACCACAACTGACAGCATCGATGATCGGGCTAGAAAAGTCTTCAAGGGGCTCGGCAATCAGATTAACAAAGTCATGCAGTTATCAAAACGCTCCTGATAGAAACTGGATGACAGTGCTGAGTGAGTTGCTAACACAAAGAACCCTGAAGCAATGATCACTAACGTTTACAGTGTTGCAAGTGACTACAATCTAGGCTTCATCTGGGAGTTTGTTGTACATGATACGATGTCTTGTCTTATTCGTACAATCTAACTTCGAAAATCATACCGTGAGCGACGTGTTCTTAAAAGTCAGGCCGCTTTTAAATAACAAGCCGGGCTTTTATGTGATAATCTTGAAACCTGACCATCTCTATGCCTAAATTGGTCATAAAGAGCTATTTAACATATGATATTTAAGTCGACATCGACAGCAAGTTGACAAAAAACTATTCGCTAGACGAAATTATGTACAAAATAAGTTACAGATGCAAAGTATATCTGTTCGGTCGCTATGATGAGAAGAAGAACAACGGTGGCAAACTTAACCAGGTAATGCTTCAAAGTATGAGTGTCAAGAAAGCGAGCATGCAGATGGGCTCGGCGAGTGTGGGAAACAATAGTTTAAAACATTTCAACAGTTTTGTTTCTCAACAAGCTTGCAAAGCGCTGGGAATTCAAAAAGACGATTACTGCAGACACATCTTAAACGAACACAATATGAAACAAATGTTGGAGTACGCGTCTCTGTTCAAAAACGTAAAGTAGTACAAGATCGAGGACTAGTCAACGTTCATTTATTTTTTCAGAGTATTTTTGGTGAACTACATCAAAGTCTCTACAAAGGTGTCAAGTGAAATGTCTTGTTCAGCAAAACGTTCTCTTGAAGACAGTCTCTAGAGTCAAGATGTTTTCTGGTGTCTCTTTTTACTACAGGCCTTTACGGGAGAAAACCAAGCATCAGGGAAATGCAAACGCAGACATTATGTCGACATTTATCAACCAAGACCAGCATCATCAAAAAAAGGACTCAGTCTATACAACGTACATTTTTCGCCAAAGGCAACAATTCTTTGACAGCATGTTCGATAAAACATGTTCAGAACATAGTAAAAACATTGAGCAAAGATACGAACAAGGGGTTCTGAATGAAAAGCTGGAAACATTCGATGAGAAATACACAGTGACTGTGCTTGAGAATGAACACAATCATTCCTTCCTTAGACTCGTATTCAGCTCAGAACGATGTACAGATTGAGGCTAAACGCATCAAAGAGGTTCACATAAGAGTGAGGAATAGAAAAAACGGAAGAGCTTTTCCTATATAGATACGATATACTCTCAACTGAAAGGAGACAGGCGACTTTTCAATAAGCTTGAAATTGCTTCTTCAGAGGAATTGTTGAAACTGACACAAAATTATTTCAACGAGTACGATGGTAATCTTCTTGATGACGAATGAACGCATATCTATCAAGACTACCCAGTTTTGTTTATTACTATTAAGATCATGATTCAAGTACATGCTTTTAATTGAAACTATGTTGTATCTGTTTTGTATACTCCAGTTCTCATACTTGAAGTCTGTTTAAGCCATCAACACTCATTCAAATTGGAGGAGGAAATGTTGCGTATGGCAATGTAACTCAAATGGTTCATGTCGTCGGTTAGTGGTACATTCATGAAAATAATCCTCACTTTCGAGATCTGTTCAAGAAAGGATACACTGAATTTGACCTGAGAGATGTGTTGTATTACTGTACTAAAATCGTTGACGAGAACATTATTTTGATTAACCCCTCGGCTGAGAGAAACAAAATCTCGGGTTAATCAAACCAAAATCCAACCATATATTGGTGTTCACGGATGCGAACAACTCACTATGCAAAAGTTTTATTTAAAAGTTTATTTGAAACAAAGAAAGAAAAATAAAAAGAATTGGACTTAACGCACAACTGCACTCGCCACGAACCGATATTGTTTGTTGATCCTTGGGGCGTTGTCGTGTTTCATTTTCGAGCAAAACAGTCCGATGCTCTGAAACTACAGTATTGTGAAAATGATGACGCATCCTTTCCTGTGATATTCCACAAACGACCGATTTGTCAAAGACAAGCATTGCGATCCACTTTTGTACAAAATGGAAAACTGACTATATACAAACCAAATATCGAATCAGTGCGAGAGATTGCTTATCACTGCTATATCGAAACTATATACGTCAATAGAGGATCCCACCAGATGCGCCGAATAAGCAAACACACGATTTTGCTATCTGGACTGTGCCAATATTTACGAGCTTGACATTTTTGAACCCGTATTTCGAGAACTAAAAGACAGTAGATAGGGGACACAAAACAAGATAGTATATATATATCATTACTTGCGGGAAAATAGCTAACTGTATTATTGATATCGGATATATTCAAACGACACAACCAGTTTCTACATTGCTGACAACATGCGTATATATTTCTAGCGATTATCTCTATCGAAGTTAATACACACGCGTCGGAGGAGAAGTGATTATTTGGTCACCGTTCGAGAAAGAACGAAGACATTTGACGATTGACGATAAACGTATTACAAGATCCACATCCCTGTGCGAAGTAAATGTACCATGTCCTTTCGGATGCCGATAAGAGTATTTCTACTAGTGATGGCACACACGTAAGGATGTGGATTCATTCAATTGTATCACGAAAGAGGAAAATCAAGTTCTGTATTCAATAAACAACGAAAATGTGATATCTTGGCAGAATGGAAGCAGTTTAAATGACGACGAATACCATGATGAATCCATGAGTCAACGTGAGCATCATACGCACTTCGCTTACAATGATCCGATAAACACTATTCAAGGCAATTTTGTAACGATAAAAGGACTGAACTGTGCAGAAAAAAGGAACGAACCAGTCATTTCGACAACAGCTGGAGGGGGTGTAGGAGAAGAAGGTGATACCATTAAAAACGTATGCGATGGATTTGTAATATCTGCCCACATGGAATTGCTTAAACCAGAATGTTGTAGAAAATCATATGTTCTCAAATTCGAGGAAAACCCTAAATGCAAACTACACGACGTTTTTCGAAAGGAAACTAACATTGCATGGCTCAAATGAAAGCAACACAACTTCTTTGTTTGCCATTGTCGCTAACTTACGATTAACGTTTGAACAGTGTCAAAACGAAGAGGTCGTTCGTCGTGCTCAAACTTGGTGCGA
This sequence comes from Saxidomus gigantea, assembly GCA_032359765.1. NCBI lineage: Eukaryota > Metazoa > Mollusca > Bivalvia > Venerida > Veneridae > Saxidomus > Saxidomus gigantea. Next base: position 1,402 of record JAUMHA010277810.1, on the reverse strand, counting down.
GAATCACCAACATATGTACAACATTCAGCTAATACTGGCTAAAATTTCTCCATCGACTGTCTATTTATCATATCTTAAGCGTCCTGTATCAGCCAAGTTTATAAGAAACGGAGTATACAGTACACATTATTGTCAATAAGTGGGCGATTTTATTGCCGTCGGTAGCATATTTGTATATAATACCAACATTGTGCCTAAGGTGGATGGTAAACGATTTGTTGATATATACATGGCCGCTGGCGTGCCGGCACACAATAACTTGTACTTCACCATGCCTATTATTATATTTTAAGACGATTTGACAGTTGAGGAGTATCGCGTTGGTCAATTGCAACACGATAAATCGGTATCAACCGTGAATATGGCATTCCTGGAAATGTGTCGGCTTGATAGACATTTATATCATACAATTGGCAATAACAATCATGTATTTGAGAACTACAAGCAAATCAGCATTACATTTATCGATGATCTATACAACCATGCTTCAAGGATAAAAGAAAATGCTTATTTCCTGACGAAGCTCGAGAAGCATGAACGTGTGAAAAGAAATAACATAGATCCTCTTCTTGCGAATACCCAGTTCATAGACATCTATACGAAGTATGAACCAAAACTCGTGAAACCCGTTGTTATTGGTTTTAAGAATACCGAATTAAACGACCATCGTGAGAGACGAAGGATCATTTCAAGTTTCGAGGACATTATTGCTTACCAGAGTTCGGCGAGGTTTAGCAATCGTGTCTTTTTCTCGAACTTATTTGGACATGGTTATTATGTGGTTTCGACGACATCATGGGTTTGATTTAGGATGGATTTAAGATCATCACCGATAGTGTTTCGGACATTGTAACTTATTTGATCGATGCGGGTGGCGATACGATTCGAAACGTTTTGGATACAGCCAGAGGGCTACTTTGAGACGTGGCTGATTTCTTTTCTGGTGGAATTATGAAGTTCGTTATCATTGTTGCAGCCGTTGCAGTAGCCGCTATGTTCGTTTACTACATGAAAAAACACCACATGCTCAAAGACAATGATGATGCGCTACAAAATCAGCCCATTTACCATCCTAACCCAACCTATCCAGATTCGTATCAACCGAGTCACACAGGCTCAGAACTAAGACACAGAATTGACGGTTATGTAAAAATTAATGCAGTTTTGATGTGACAAAGAAACATAAATCTAGAAACAAACAATGAAAGCTTTCCTATATATGTCTGTGTACATCAAATTTCGAAACTGATTATCCATAAGACGTGTCATCGTTTTTTCCTGAAGTTCCAACATGCATTCACTATTTCGAAATCTGTCAATTCATTTGTACCCACAACCAAACAGAGGTGTGCGTGACATAGTGTTAGAAATAATGCGTAGAAGTCGTATTCGTCTCTCAGTA
>JAUMHA010277699.1:0-12956 GCA_032359765.1 Saxidomus gigantea | reverse complement strand
ATAGAAAGTATTACTCAGAAATTGCATGATATACAAATAAATGATTCTTTTAATCAGTCATGTTCTGATGATATAGTGTCGGAAATCGCTTCCTTGTTTAAAAACACGTCAGCGCTAACGTTTGGCCTTGTTAATTATAATGGAAATAATGTAAAAAGAAATAGTAAAAATAATACTGAAAATTGGTTTGGTAATCAGTGCAAGAAGGCTCGAAGGGATTTTCACAGAACAAAGCTGTACAAAATAAGAAAATTACAATTAAATAAATCTAATATGAATGAAAATGCTAAAGTGTACAAAAAAAACGATGCGACAGTTCTTTAATGAATCGAAATCAAAACGTATAGATAAATTAAGAAAACTAAAAACAAATGATCCAAGAAAATACTGGAACATTTTAAAAGGTAGCAGTAATGAAAACAAGAGGGCCAAGATGGCCCGATATCGCTCACCTTGGTACAAGTCCACTTGCCTGGTGGAAGATCACTAGATAATGTTAAATAGGTTTTCCTATATAAGCCTATGTAAGACTAAATGACCCATCTGACTTGGCTTGACTTGTCATGATCTGATGCTTTCGGTCTTATTAAAAGAAAAATGTATGTGAACATGCAAAAGTAAAACAGAAATATTTGAAACAAGTCTAAATGTAGATGAAATGTTAAAGTCCCAATTGATCGTATTACGTGTACTCCGTTTATCATGTACAGTTCTGTGCCATATATTTATGAACATTATGCTTATGACGTCATTGTGCGGTATATGATAATAATATAACGCGCTATAAATCCCAATGTAAACGGTGGTAAAGCGGTTTTTCAAGCGTGAATCTGTAGTGACTCCGCCTAGAAGTGGGAAGAAGAGGAAGTCGGATATTCGCAGTGATCGGACACTGATTCGCCTTGTGAAACAAAACAGGCGGCTTTCATTACAAGAAATAACTGCACTTCATAATCAAAACTCATTGTATAAACTATCTACACGGACTATACTGAGATATTAATATAAAAATAAATACAGTCGGCGAATTGTGAAGAAGAAAATGCGAATCTCCTCAAACAACCGTCGAAATCGTATTGCCTGATGCAGAAATTAAGGCTGTGGACAATTAGAACACACTGGAGTCTGGTTATTTTCTCTGATGAATGTAAAGTTGGTAACAACGATATAATTTATATTTGGAGAAAACAAGGTGAAGAGTGGTTACCTCAGTGTGTACCAAAGGTCAATGATATGGGGTTGTATAACATGGAATAGTGTAGAAACAGTTACTGTTGTCAATGGAAATATTAATTCAGAGAAGTAAATTGACATAATTGATAACAATTTGTGGCCAGTAGTTGCAGCTCATTTTCCAGATAACAGCTATATATTTCAAGATGGCAAGGCCCCAGTTTATCGCGCTCGGTCAATTATTAACTACAAACTTGAATAAGACATTCACTCAATGGCCTGGCCTGCTCAGTCACGAGACTGAATATAAATAATATAAACTGCTGGCTGTTGCTGGAAAATAAACTCAGAAAAAGGTGTGACAATATCAAAAACGTAACTGATCTAGAAAGGGAAATTCGCCAGATTTGGACTACCATTCCCTTGCTGTACATCAGACGTTTGTACACTTCAATTCCAAAGAGGCTGTTGAAAGTAATACGCTTTAAAGGGCTCATTACCCAGTATAAGATACCTTTTTGACAATATGTTACATTTGTTTGTGTTTATCAGTTGCTTGACGATTTTGAAAGTTTATGACGCTTTAATGTAACGTCATTGACGTAACGTCAAATGTTCATAAATATTTGGCACAAAACTGCGCTTCGTACATCGTGTAATGCATCGTTCTAAATCGCTCATCGTAAATGTCCCCTACGTGAAACATGCGTGTAACGTGCGTACATCGTGCGTTTATCGTGCACTCCGTGTGGCAACTGCGACGTTCCGACTAATGTGGTCCTTTTTATTTAAAAATTATTTAACGATTATATCAAAATTGCAAGTTAAGCTATACACTTAATTGTACGAAACGACATTGGGCGAAAAAAATTATTATCAGCAGAGAACCAGCGTCAGGTTCCACTCTTATCAAGTAAGTTTGAGCGGAGTCGATAACCATTGATCGGCCACGTGCTCCTCCAGATTACATATCGTTCTCACTATCATTATAATACAAGAAAACTGTAGTATCACAGCGGGCCAAAATTGGAAATTGGTGATGGTTGATGTTGAGGCATGGTCCAAAAGGAATTCTAGGAGACATTGTTTGACTAATGCATTCGTTTTATCGTCGAATTGAACTAACATTAACATATTGCCGGGTTCACAGTTATTGGTATACATTAAAGATAGTTGCCCCTGTACGTTCACTCGGATTTAAGTTGTATTTTGAGAAAAGAAAACCTGCAACAGTGTGCTCGCATGAAAGAAACGCTTAATTTTGGCACAAACTAGTCTATAAATACGTATCTAGATATGCAAATAAATCTACAACAAATCATTAGTTTCAACTGGGTGAATATGTAAACGATATATTAAAACCACGATTTCAATAATATCGTGATATATTCAACATTGGTCCCACCTTCAACAACATAACAGTCCACTATTTTCCCGGTAAAAACTGACGTTGTGCAATGAAGGTACGAATTGACTACATAGGGTACGAGTTGACTTTTTGATCCGTACAAGTTGACTAATAAGGGTACGGGATGACTTAGGTACATGTTAACTTAGGTGCGAATCGACCCGGAATCTTCTGGTTGAACAAGCCGAAGCTGACACCACAAAATATCTACTGACTGACGTGTGGTATAAACACTTTACTGTTATCGAATAATAGGAATCAATTTGTAAAAGTCACTGTCTGACTTCGGGGGTAGGACAGTATATAAAATATTGTTACTATTTTTAGAACACAAACAATACTGTGTCTGCAATATAAATCTCAGAAGTACCTCATTTTTTCAGTGATGAGAGATACATCTAAACAGTAAAAACTGTGATACTACGTATCACAACGGGCCTACAAACAAAGATTTTATGTAAATATTTTGAAAAGGGAGATGCAAATTAACTTTACAGACTTTATAAAAGAGACAGAATAAATTGATATTCTAAGTTCGCGTGAGGCAAATACAGATGACTCTCAGTATCTCAAAATCGCTTACCTTCAATTTCCGTGTAGGTCGAAGAAATTTTAAAATCCTGTCAAATTTCCTCTTTATTTTTGTACTTATCTCCTTTTAAGACAAAATTTGACATACCGATACCTCGGATGTGTCGAAGGGATTTTTTGGTCCCGTCAATCAAATTCAAGTGTACTGTCAACTCGTTAAGACGAAGTGCGAAAGTCCCCGACGGATCAAAGTGCGGCGGGTCAAAGCAAAAGTGAGACGTTATCATGCCAATTCATACGTGTCGTAATGATTGTTGTTTGTTTTATTATGGATTGCCGGTTACTACGTGTAATCCATGGTGAAAAATGCGGTTATTATTCTAAAGACTTAATTATTTGAGATGTTAAATGATAATAATGATTGGGCTTTATCAAAAAAGATGATTTCTGAACGAATATATCAGTCGGTAAAAATTGTGATTTGCAATAAGATGCTGTTCTTATGTTTCCAATATATGAATGTTCTGACTTCCGGTTCAAGAAACGCATCTTTCACTTTCGCCCGATGCGTACTTTCGTTTTCGCTCGGACCGATACAAGTATTATATGTGCTTGATACTTATTTGAATTCTAATTGGGTATAAGTATGCAAAAATACAATGTCTTTAAAATTGAATTTGTGTTCCTATGTTTTAGGAAGAATTTGCATCAATAAAATAAATACAAATAATTGTCTGTCTTGAAAACAGGGAATATCGTCCATATACGTAAAAAACTTAACTAAAAGCCCCTCCTCTTACCGCAAACTTCGTTTACCTCGAAGTTAAAGGTCTGGTCCCTTGAAATTCGAGATAACGAGAGTCAACTGTATTTGACTATCTGGTTTGTGCATTTACAATTTACTAACTGTTTCATTTATGACTTAATAATAATAATAATAATAATAATAATTATAATAATAATAATAATAATGATAACAATAATAATAATAATGATAAAAAATTTATTTACAGAAGGTAAACACATTAAGTAAATGTACAAAACATTTTACTTATTTACAATGTGTCCTCATGAACAGAAACAACATAAATTTTATACAATAAACGATTGAATGATTAAATGAATGAATGAATGGATGGATGAATGAATGATTAAATGAATGAATGAATAAGTGAACGAATTATTGAATGAATAAATGAATAAGTGAATAAATGATTGATTGAATGAATGAATGAATGAATTAATTAATAAATGAATGAATGAACAAATGAATGAATGAATGAATGAATGAATGAATTAATTAATTAATTAATTAATGAATTCTTAAAGAAAAAATAATGCAGCATGAATTAATGAATGAATGAATGAATGAACATTTTCTAAAGCAATATTAACTATAGCAGACGTACCCGACAAACACTTACTGATTGAGAAAAAAACAGTTCAATTGAAACATTTCAAAATCTATACACATTCTTCACTTAAACATACATGACCGTATAACTAAATAACCTGAACATTGGTAATTTTTGTTAACTTTAAATACAATAAAACATTCATAAGAAAATTGTCTAAGACTCATTTATGAAAATTGCATATTTAATATAAACTTGCGTAAATTATACTAATATTTAAAGGTAGAAGATTCCAAATATAGCTTCTTTGATATGTAAATGTATCTTTCATATGTGTTGGTATTATGAGATCTTTACGTTCTGTAGACCTCGCTCTCAGATTTTGGAAAAAAGAATAAAGTTCTCCACACTGTATGTAAATAACGTATTTTAGAACATATGGTGATATAAAAAGACTCCAGTAACAATTCATGTCACATACATGTATAACTCTTAATTTTGAAAAATACGCTACCAAATTCAAAAGTGTTGCAAACGCTTTTGAAATTTCAATATAAACATATAGTGTAGCGGTGCTGTGTAACCGACTTTTTTTATCGATTTCTGCAAAGTTCTACCTAAATGTTTGCTTATTCTTTATTCTAGCCTTTAGTTTTACGTTTATGAATAAGAATATCAATTTTCAGCTTTAAGTCATAGTGTTCATTACTTGAAATAGTTAAAAGATCTGACATGTAATCAGGAAACAATTCATTCTTACTTTAGAATATCATTGATGCAGCATGAAATATGGATCTTTTTTCAAAAATCATCCATTGCAATGCTAAGAATAAATCTAAAGAGTTCGTTTAAAGGAGCTTTGTAAAATAATGCGAGCTGCAAGCTCCTGCAGTTTCATAATTTTGTTTATATTTTCTTTTGGCTGAATACCTTTTCCCCATACAGAACAACAGTAATCGAAACAGGGGACTATAATATATACATTATAAAACCTTTTGTTTTCATTTCATCATGTATCGGTTTTAAGAGAGCAATTTTTGTTTTGATTCTTTAAAAAAGAAACAAAAACATATTCAAGAAAAAGCTTTCAATAACCTTTACGCTCTTTCCGTCAGGATTTATTAGATTGTATATACGATCCCTGTTTTCATTCAGCGTTAAATAAAACAAAGTTAATGCAGCAATTCTTTAAAGCTGCTCGCTCTCAGATTTTGGTAGAAAAATAAAGTTCTTCAAATTTTATGTAAATAACGTATTTTAGAACCTATGGTGACATAAAAAGGCTCTAGTATAAATTCATGTCACGTATATCTCTAAATTAAAAAACTTCGCTACCAAATTCAATATAAACATATAGTGTAGCGGTGCCGTGTAACCGACCTTTTCAATCGATTTCTGCAAATGCCTACCTAACTTTTTGCTTATTTTTATTCTAGCCTTTAGTTTTATATTTATGAATAAGAATGTGAATTTTTTTTTTCAACGGTAACTGAGAGCGAGCAGCTGTAATATATTCAACGCTGTGTTCCATTAAAGTGATTCTTACAATATTTAATAATATTCCTACCTCTATCCTCACAAAATCTTAGTTAAATTTGGCTTCCTGTCAGTTTATTGATCTTAACCAGTCTGATTACACACACCGTTTGATTAAAATAGACTGTACATAGTCTTGTGTTACCTGTACCCATACGGTACGGGTCAGGCAAAGCTTAATAATGGCGGCGCCCACACTATCAAATTTTTACATTGATTTAATAGGGGGTTTTATGTAGGAATTGATCATTCAAAAAACCTTGTAGTATGTGATTTGTCAATACAAACCCATTGTAAATTGCTAATAATATTTGATTGACCAGCAAAATATAACGAGAAAGAAACAACAGGAAAAATAGCCGTGTTTTCGGACGTGGTAGATATTCATTGGCATTTCGGATATAAAGTCTGTATAGTATTATGTTCACAGCTGTTCAGTCTATATTATAGGAATTGAATATGTATGTATTATTTAAGCAGACCTTTTAAGTTGAGTCACCGTGGCTTAGTGGGTAAGTCACTTGCGCTTTAATTTTATGGGCGAGGTTCGAATCCCACCGGCAACACGTCTTTTCTCCTTTTTTTTTCGTTTTCTTATCTAAATTTGAACATTTTTAGGCTCGAACATAAAAAAAAAGAAATACCAAAAAATAAATAAAAATCAAACATATCCGAAAGTCTTCTTGAAGTAACTTGTCTGAAATATTGTAAACTTACTAGTCAAACCTTTTCAACGTTTACAACGTTCAGAGATTGAGCATTCAAAAAACCTTTCGTCTTTTAAAACTATGTCAATAATTTTTCAAATTAACATATTAGTTTTGAATGTTCAATACTTTTATCATTTCACTATATAAACTGTATACTTTTGAGCATCCACTGGGCGCCGCCATTATTGAGACGTAGCATGCCAGTACGACAGGGAACCAAGAAAACCTTGTTAAAGGGACATATTCTGCATCTAGCCGATTATACTCTTGCAACACAGATTATGAGTTCAATGAACGTTTAATGTTAATTAAATACAACGTCAAAGAAGAACCTATTGCGAAAATGCCTAATTTTACCACTATTATTATTAAGATCGCATCCATCCATTTATTGTACAACAACAACTCTACATAAATTATTGAATTGTTTACGGAACTGCAGTATATATTGAACCGCTGCTTTTATCGATACCGACTGGGAAAATTCAAAGCTGAAACTTTAATGCTTCCAAAGATTTTATTATTTATGTTTTGGGGTATATTTAGTTCGACATCAGTTATAGGGTATGTCCCTTAAACATCCTAGAGACCATTTTTACTATCTTATCATTATTGAAATTGGTCAGAATGTTTGTGTCTATGGCTTCTATGTCAATTCTTATCCCCGTCACTTGGGTATAAAAACCTAGACTCACGGTCAAATTAAAAGACATTTTAACACTTTAGATGTCATAATTATTTGCTTTTTTAAACATCATGCAAAATAGTAAGATTGTTACTCTCTATGGTTTTCAGGTCAAGTTTGAATATGGGTTACGTGGATGAAAAAAATAGGTTACATGGCAAAATCTAAGATTATTCTAACACTATAGAGACAATATTTATTATCAAATCATAATAAAAATTGATCAGATTGTTTGAACTTAAAATCTGAGTGAAGGAGGTTAAAATATAGGCCTCACGGTCAAGTCAAAGATATATCTTGTGAATACTCTAGAAATTTTCATGACAATTGGTCAAAACGTTTGTTACAATGATTACTATGTAATATTGGATCTTGGTCACACTTGGGCTGAAGTACTAGGTCACACAGCCAAATCAAGCTCATTTGCACCGTACAGGCCACATTTAATATTCAATATTGTTTTTAATTGGTCAGAATGTTTGTCACAATGATTTCTAGGTATTTTTTAAAACTGGGTCAAAAACTATGTCACTAGAACAAAATTAATCAAGTTAAAACCTTTTTAATAGCATGCAACCCAAATTGAATAATAAATTGTCATAAAATTCAGTCAGAGTATTTGTCTTGCTCAAATCCAGGTCAAGTTTGAATGCTTATTACAAAGGATTTAAAACTAGGTAACTAGGTCAATGTCAAGGAACAACTGGTTGATACACACATTTATAGCCAATCATGTAAATTGGTCAGAATGTTTGTTATGCCTAGTTCAAACATTAGTATTTGTGTTAATTATACATAGTTAAAGGTTGATTTTTTGTCACATATGGTCATTAGTAAGTCATGTACTCGAGCGATATAGGACCATCACAGTGCTGTTGCTTTTAGTAACAGCGAAGCCTATGTGCTGTATATATGTACTAGAACCATTTCCTGTATTACAAACCTTTTCAAGAATGCTTCAGCGTATATGAAACAACATTTTGCTTACCTACAAACAAAGACTACTGGATTCAGCCATTAAATTACAAATACCCGATCTGTTTTGCGAATGTACATATTGCTTTTCTGCAGAAATCAGGCATTTTCATCCCTCGCCAAAGGCGGATGGATAATATTTTGGCGTTGTCCGTCCGTCAGACAGTTCGGTGCCATAATGAAACTTGAAACAATATTGCAATATCTTAATGCCGCGGCGCACGCGCAACTGGCTTCTTTTCTCTAGAGTTACTGCCCTTTAAATGTAATTTCCTTCTATATTCAATATGAAGGCATTACAAGTATATTTCGCTGCACAAATTATCAAAGTTTAATTGTAATTGGTTCAAATAATTAGATGATCCACACCCGGCCCTTTGAATTGTTTAGGAAACGAGGCCTTAAAGGGGATGTTGCACTATTCTATAGAAACGTAATAATTTTTTTTTTTTAAGCTTATAGTCCTGATTATATTAAACTTCCAACAATTGAGATCTGTATGACTGCAAGACGCAGAAAAAAGGAATTACTCACCAGAGATGAGGTCCCAATGGGGTGCGCTATTTTAAGAATTGCTTCCTTTTTCTATAAAGGCTTGTCAGGATTTGATTTTGCTTGGCACAAATATTCAATTTTGTGTTCTCTAACAACAGTTCACGTAAAGATAATTTTTTACCGAAAAGAGGTGCTATAGAAATTTAAGAATTCTTGTTGTCAGAAACTAGTAGAACAATTAGAACAATTCTTTTTAAATGTAACTTGAAGAACAAACATATAATGAGGTCTCAGTTGGGTGAAGAAATTTCTGAAACTTCTTTTTTATTTCTGAAACAGACATACCAATACACTTTCCAGCTGCTCTTTTCAGTTATTTGTTTCAATTTGCGAGGATATAAATTCACTGTGGCGTGTTTACATCTACAGGATCACGGCTCATAGAGGTATGTCCAATCCAAATGTTGGATCAGCAATGGATGAGGATGACGATACAATTAAAGTGACAGGAAAATTGGTAAAATGCAATTGTAATAAATTGTCTACTAAAAGTATGATGAATGTCAGAAAAATGCCACTGATTTATTGCGCTTTATAATTTACTGTTATGCTTATAGTAAAGTATCATTTTCATAGACTTGGTTCATTATGTATCTTCATAGACTAGCGGATTCGAACAGAACTGTTTAAGTAATAAACTTGACCCAACTATGATATAACCGAAACTTAAGTTTAGATTACACTCTGGACCTAGGATCTAGATAAGAGTACCTGCTTCTAAAACTTTAAAAAAGATCTTTGTTGCAGTGCATTTAGTATATGAGGATTAACTCATGGGACGACAGTTTTAACTTTTGTCACGAGCTACCATAACATGATATGACACCACTTGACGACAATACGTGACAATACCATGTAACCAAAACCACTGAACCGCAAGATGTGTGCATGGAAAAATTTCTCCAGAATATGCCCATATCTTTTAATTAGCAAAAGATTTTCAAGAAACTCCACCGTACAAATTTTGCGTTTGTTTTTCTATGCTTTATGTTAAAAAGGCACATCATACATCTGGCAGATTATTTTCTCGAAACATAGATTATGTGTTCAATGAACAAACAATGATTAATAAATACAATTTCAAAGAATAACATACACTATAATGTATTGCTAAAATGCCTTATATTATCACAATAAATCAATATGGGGATTTTCTGTAATAAATCTGTAAAAAACAAACGATACTGTTGTGAGATACATCAAGTGTTGAAATTAACAAGAAAAATCAAATCAACATGAATAAAGTTTCTATGGATTCTGCAGGGGTTGAAACATGTGACATTTTGAATATTGTAATACTGAAACCTTTACCTGAGTAAATGCTTTCATGATGTATTTGTGACTTTAATTTTAAATTTAAATTTATTTACTCACCGGATCGTCTAGTGACAATAAATACTTATTTTGTACATATCTCGTATGTTGCATGTAAAATTTATTCGGAAAAACGGGATTTTGGACAAACAAGTAACTACATTGCCCGATTTTGAAAGTTCTTCAACAAAATGAATTAAAACAAAATTAACAAAAATCATACTGACATTTCTTATTTATTTTTTAGAACCCCACCACCTCGGAAGTGTGCTCCCCACAATTTATTTTCACCTTATTATATGGTGGTGGAGAGAGTTAACCACCCGTGTTATTGCAAAACGCAAATTGCTATTTTAATGGATGTACGTACTTAAGTAGACTTGTTTAAAATATAGGACTTCCCTCAAGTTTCGCAATTTAAGCCAGAATGGTCGACCAGAACTGAAGATAAATTGCCAACACTGCTTTTAAACCTTCAGCAATAAGGGAATGTCATGCTCAATGTTAAGTCACATTTTATTATCAACTGTTAAATCAAGAAGCCATTCGAGCGGGCGGATTGTAAACACCCGCTTTTAAATATCTTATGTCTGTCTTGTATTCTGCGGTCAAACACTGTAGGATTAACTGTATATACAGTACCGTTTTTATGCATTCCTTTAGATTGAAACAGTCGATAAATGGATCTGATTCTGCAGAAACAAATCATGACTTTAATACAGTTAATTGAATAGATCTAAGAAAGAAATGCAACTGTATTGATATTATCTGTCCTGTGTGACGGTAAGAACAACTTACTTTCTTTGACGGCTAAAGTAATTTCCCTTTTTCTTTTAACGTTAAAATAACCTTTTTTCCTCACTAAGATCTTGTACTTAATGTACGGATATGAATCGTAATTTTTTATTTCGCGGATAATCAAATAAATAAATAAAATAATATAACTAAAAAAAACCCGCGACAAAAACCGCCTATATAGTAATTATCGGTAAGTTCGGCTGTATCAGAAGCATTGAGGTAACCAGTTCAATATATTTTATTTTTCAAAACACCGAAGTCAAACTCTTCAATCAAACTAGGGTTATTAGTCTTTTCACTTGTCAGACTGATATATCTCCGATTAAATAACGTTCTGCGGTTTTAAATATTTTCGTGAGTCGTGATGCTTTCCATGTTTATTTCAGTTAAGGCTATTGTTTCCTCAAATTCACCTCGATATTAAACAAATGTGTCCTAAACACATTGCATGTCTCAAGATATAACGTTTGAAAATACGTCAAAAGCAAGAGTACCCTATAGCTAGCCCTGTCACTTTTGAAATCATCTTTGGTCACTCAATGACCTCCTCATACCAGCTTTCAGCCAATAATAACGCCTGTCCTTTTCAGAAGCCCTATTTGCCACTATCGAATGCACTTGTTACCTCCTTTGAGTACCTTCGTCAGAAAATTATGTCGTGTCTCTATATCAGATTGCTGTTAAATGTCCCCAATATCATCCATAATGTATATAATGTATACGGCGTTATGTCTCATACATTCGGTCTAAGTAATGAGTTTCAATGACTTTCTTAAATATGATGAACCTTTTTACTTTCACATTTGATGCGGTCAAATGGTGTAGAACTGTACATGCTATGGCTATACATGTATGATCTGGTCATTTGATGTGGTTTCATAGTGTGGTCACATAGTGCGATCATATGATACGGTCACGTGACAAAACTGAACATTGCCCTTTTTATCTACCGATCTCTACAGTCATCGAATCGAGTCAGAATTGTGCTTTGGGAAGGAAACATGTTGCTAACAGAAGGTCTATTGACCGTTTATGACATGATCAAAGTCAATAAAGTGACAAAATAGATACAAATAGAACAGAAAAGGGAGTCTGATAAAATTGGTTTACATGTTGCAACTAAGCAATCCGAGATAACCTCATCAAGAGTTAGAAATCTTAACGGCATCATTAATTTAGCTTTTACAGTAAACGGATTAAATTCATTAAATTGCATGAACACATACACTGGTAGAGTAAAACATAGGCCCTTCAATGAACGTTAGAGATACACAAACAAAGCATAATGTGTGGCGTCTAATTCGTATCGTAACACTGATGGTACAATATAAACATATAAATTATATTAAAGAGTCCAATTTCTTCTGTCTAGTCCTTGGCAGCACTGTTGTAGTTATTAGGCATTACCTCAGTGTCATACATGTTTGATTTGAATAGATAAATTAGACATTTTATCATCGTATTTTGTAACATTTTAACACTGTCGCTCGTATTCTAATTAATATTCTAACTTATCTCATAAGAAATTTCCCCTTTTTTCCAGAGTGATTGTTCATTAGAAGTTGATGATGACAGGTTAGTAATTATTTCCGTATTATTTATATTCATACTTGTAGCACACACTATTATATACTGGTCATAAATTGGAAACATTGATGGTGATTCTTCCGTTGTTACTACTTTCCGTAATCAAATAAAAGCAAATAGAAAATCATGATTGCAATACCTATAAACACTTGCAATAGTCTCATGCTATTTTATGTCATTTTTTCATACCGATTTCTTTCTTTCACAAATTTTATTTATAATCATGACACTTTTTCATATCTCCTTTTATTGCTAAAAACAAAAATAATATCAAACAAGGAATGCCACGTACCAAAAACGCAGCCTCCCCAAAACGAGCCCCACAGCAC
>JAUMHA010277698.1:4881-28456 GCA_032359765.1 Saxidomus gigantea | reverse complement strand
AGAGGCTGATTAGTGTTGAAATAAGTTAAGCATGTTACTGAGTAAATACTTAAGTATTTTCGTGAAATCGGGGCCAGGTCTTGTATTTCGTTTCGGCAAGACTAGTAACGTACACAGACCTTTGCTTATCAGACACTTAACAGTCAATATAGTTTTACTTTGCATTTGTTTCGAGTAAATGTATATTCATACATAAAATTTGATATCTATGTTGTTTGAAAAATGTAAATGTCATTGTTTGTTTTTGTATCGCTTGTACATATATTGTATATATTCATTCCCTTTCCTGCATTATCTTGTATTATGCTCTTCAATATGGAGGAAATTAAAGTTATATAATTATATAAAAGTTATATATAACCCTTCCAGAATATAAACAATCCAGAGCGGTGCAATCATGTTAATCGAATAGAAAAAAACAAGATCTTGTCCTAATAAATGACACAAGTTAAATAAACTGAAATATATAAGAATGATGTAGGTGAGATTTCGTAAGAGCACAGTGTCCATTTTTCAAGACAGAATCCAGGATTCGAACATAATATGAGTATAAGTCTAACAATGTTTTCTACAATAAGATGATAACCGAAACAAGTTGTTGCTCATATGATGAATATGAATTTTTAATTAAAAATAGGTATTTCATATGACATGTTAATGCGATAATATATGAAGATTTGGTTTCTTATTGAGATCGGTATGTTTATACCTGTCTAGGATCTAACTGACATCGATAAGATCTCATTTTCGATTACCACCAACTTAATAAAAGTCCAAATAGTTCATAATCAATCAACGACACAGTCTTATGTCTCTTGATTTACGTGTATTATTTGAGTATCGATTAGCATTGGTCCATTCGTTGTTTGTTGATGGATAAAACCAAATTTGATTTTGTTGTATACTACATGTAGTAACGTTCTCGCCTGACGATCATAAGCTCATGCAAACGGTCCTCTTCGATACGATTGTAGACCGTCAGAGTATCTGTTGGAAAGGATAGTAACTAACCGAAAGAAAAGTGTGTATGAGCTCGAAAAGCATACAACATTGGCGAGATAGAACGACTGGCTTTTCATGTTGGAAGCCATTAAAAAAAAAATCCAAAGTACTATTTAAAAATCACGCACGACAGAACCCTCGGTTCAACACATTTCGGTCGAGGGGGGCGTCGTGATGTAGGGGTAGAGCGCCGACTCTTAATCTAATGAGACACACGGTTAAAATACAATGAAGCATATATCTAAAAATAAATATTTATTTGATATATCTAATATTTAGCAATATTTCCCTAGATCATTTTGAATCGTTAACAATATTTTGCTTTTATAATATAGTCCTTCTTCGGTTGTTAAAAATGAAAATTTGTCGTTTGTGATTCGTTGCATTTTGTAATCCATCAACTATTTAATGTGTAGTGTCATCGGAAATTCTGACGTTAATCGTTTATGAAGTTTATAACTGAAGACATGAGTCTAAGATTTTTGAATTTTGACCTTGCTGAAGAAAGATCCGAGAGCCTCGCAGCATGGTTGCACACAGCAACTGAGACATGTCTGGAAGAACTTTTGGGCACAGCCCATCGTGATGGAGAAGTCTCTCATGCATGGGGTCCAGCACCAGACGTGGTTGAACGTCAGCATGGCAAACTCGCAACCCCACTCTAAAGCAATGCAAATTCCACAAAGGAAGGTCAAAATCTTGTAGCACAGGTTCTTGCCACATTCAAAGCAGGAGTAACTGTTCCTCCAGACGCAATCAGCCGATTTGACACCTTCTGGTTCACCAAAGACATCTTCAAAGTTAACCTTGAAAAAATAAAAATCGGAAGTTCAACACTATGAAATGATATTTTTCTGTGCGTATCACTGAAGTTGAATTTCTCATAAATTAAAATTCAATTAAATTCCTGTATCACTTAATCATAATTTTCGCTCCATATTTAAACACAGCAAAAGTAAAGAAAGAGTTTCTCAATAAAACTAAATAAAACGTATTGGTAGAAATTCGTTATAATATGAAAAAACATTATGATTCGTGCATTATACAAAAAATATTTTATAATAAAATAAATCCGGAAATTTACATAAATCCGGGAATTTATATATATTCATAAAAGAATCTTACCTGAATGTGACTGTTCAGGTTATTCGGATCACGCTGTTCCATATTTAAAGACTGAGCCATGACTATTCTTTATATTTTATTATTTCTATCTTCACTCTTATCTGTCCTAGCCCAAAACCGTCTGAAAAATGAGGTTTTTCTCTGTTATATACAATTAATATACGAACAGACTTAATATGTTTGTTGCCAATGACTTTCTTCTTCAAAAGGTTTTGAAACTAATGAACTGTTTCTTTTTTAAGTTTTCAATATGATCACGTAATTGCTTGGGAACGGTGACACAGAGGTCAGGTTAGAAGGAATGATAAGAATCCAGATGCATAGACATATCTTTATAAGACATGTATACTGGTATTTAATGCCAAAGATGCAAACTTGATATCAAATTTGCTAATTGGTGCTGATGATACAAATGAGACAGAAAATAAACAATCAAATGTTTACAAATGCATTAGGTTTTACTATATTTTGAGGTCTTAACATTACACCTATTATATGTAATCATCACATCTACAGTTGAATACCTTTTCTCCTTGAGCTTTTCAAAAACATCTAGGCATTAATTTTGATAATTGCAGGCAACACGCATTGCTTTTGTTACCGAAATAACAATGTCACTTATAGTAAGTTTGTTCACGTTTTACTGATCATTTTCGTGTTACACCTTGAGCGTCATTGATATACTCAACAGCATGGATGTGGATCTTAAAAACCGCGACCCAAACGAACTCAACAGCCACATTCAGGTTAGTATAACATAAAAATCTTTGAGTATTACTATACAAAATAATCTGTTTGTTTTATGTGGTTTTGTCATTACTTTTAATTTTTTAAACCGTCGTATGAAACAGAAATAATGATACGAGGACTGAAATCAATCTTATCTACTATGTACCTAAAACAACTTAATACGTCTTTTCAATGATCTTTTTCATTTTTGTAAGTTAATATATTTTTTAGATAAGATTTGACTTATTTCTTAAAATACATAGTTATAATTTTACATTGTTTTAGGTAAAATTTGAAGATGTATTCGGAGAGCCGGAAGGTGTTAAGTCCATGGACTGTGTCTGGCAGAACAGTTACGCCTGTTTTGAATGCGGCAAGAACCTCTGCTACAAATTAATGACCTGCCTCTGTGGAATTTGTATTGCTTTGGAGTGGGGCTGCGAGTTCGCAATGATTACATTCAATCATGTCTGGTGTTGGACACCGTGTCTGAGAGATTTCTCTATCACGATGGGATGTGCGCAAAAGTTCTTCGGTACCTGCTTGAACTGCTGCTTTACCCCGCTTTGTGAGTCATGTGGAGGATTTCTCAGTAAAATCAAGATCGCTAAGAGCTAACGTTAAAAAATGTGGACACTACTTCATGTGGCAATATATGATAACATAATTAAATAGACAATTGAATTTTAACACTTCATGCTAATGAATGTAATGTACCCTATCATACAAATGTGTTATATGGAACGATCTGTTCAAAATCCCTTTTCATTCATTTGGTCGGTACGTCTTAAAAGTAATTGAGAAATGTACGCTCTAACTGCTGCCCTTCTCAGAGACCTTTGTCTCATGCTATCCTGTAAAAAAAATCTGAGTTGATATAGATGAAATGAACTCATGACTGTATGCAATCTGTGGTGTATTTTATGCACACATTATGACATTGGTTATATGGCTTCATGACAATAGCAAATCTGTGATATAGTTTACATACAAACGATGGGTTTATGTATGTATGTATATATGAGTATAAATATTGAATGTATGTGCGTATGATAAGATACATGTATCTCATTTGGTTAATTAAAGTTTATATATTCCAAACAATTGCATCTAATTGGATGTAAAAGTGTTTGTCCAACTGCTATCTTTCTACTTGACCCGTGACAGTAGTCATTACGTATGTCTTTACCTGTACATGTATATAAAATGCTCTGCAGAGACTGTCTTTATCACCTTTAGAAAGTCTACGTTTTTATTTTCAAAACGCGGTACTGCGTTCTTCTTGTCGTATTACTGCAACTTTTTTCAAAAGATGAGAACAAAGACACATATGTAAGTTCATAGCTGTTTTGCCAGGCCCTGTACTTAAAAATAACTTTTTTCGTTCTCACCTGAGTTTCATTCTCAGACTTTGGATTTATACAATATCAAAATTGACTTTTAAACTGTAGCTCTTATGTTCCTTTTAATTTACGATGTTACAACTGAAAATCGATTGTGCACAAACTCAGTTGGAGCATAAAAAAGATTTATATGCATGGGACCAGGTTGTTAAAAAAAGCTATGAGTTAGTAGAAACCCCTTTTGGGGTGTTTTTTGAAAGAAGCAACAAGAACTAAGAAGCGGTGGCTATAATAATGGGAAAGCAGTCGTTGGGTTGCACTTGAATTCGAACCTGCAACCTCGGTTGGTGAACTTTATATCGAATAGTATAAGCGATAACTCTTCGAACTCATAACTGAAAGTGATTTCGTCCACATATTCACATAGTTATAGTCTTTTGAAGTTGTCTTACCATGTATGAAAGTAGTAGAGCTCGGTAATTCATTACTGTGTCAGGTCTAAGACTGACTGGCGACAGCTTTCCAGACATATCAGAGCAGGTACATGAGGTCTCTGCTTTCAAACTTTGATAAAGTAACAAATAATCTACCAGTGATAATAATATGAAATTCTCTCTCATTGTAATATTAACGCAAGTGAATCTGACTTGTACACCACTGTAGATTATAGTCAGCCGGTACATCAAGTCATTCTATCCAGTCAGTGTACTTTCCTTAAGCGCGATGATTCTATCTAAACTGAAAGATCGACAATGTCAGTTTAAAATTTACGTCAAGATAACAAAATACTACAAGATACTGCAGACAATGCCAGTTATGATCTTATTGAAACAAATTGTTTGTTTTTATGAGATGTGAATGTTCCGCTGATCAGGGTATTGTTGATGAAGAAATTTGATACATAAGGCCGTTTATTAAGGAGCCTTTGTTATTTAAGTTGCAATTACATTGGATATATCAGCGTTATTTGTAGTACTTTATTGTAGAGGCAGTAAGTATAAGCTGAGTTCACAAATTCGTTATTAAAAGCAGCTGAAGCAAACTTCTAAAAACTCAGCATCTAACTTTTGTCAACAGTCATCATCAAGTAGAAAACATTGTATAATGAAATTTAACGATGAATGAAACTAGATTAAGTTGAGTTGAGGTAATTGAAAGCGCTTGAGCCTTCAAAAAAGGCATTCGAGGTTGCAATAATTTCATCCACGTCCGGTCTGACGGATTTGTCCGACACGTTGAATAGTTATTCGATACCTCTTGAACTGCCGTTTACCCTGCTTTGGGAGGCATGTGGAGAATGTCTTGGTTAAATGGTATTGGCTAAGAATCATGAGTCACACGTGGGTATTCAAATTCATGTTTGAATTTAAAAACAATATGCTACTGAATATAATCTGTACTCGTCTTGTACTTGTCATAGCTCAATTTTTTCTTGTCGGTATGTAAGTTTTCTTAAAAACTATTTGAAAAATGAATGATCTGGCTGTTGCCTTTTCTTATAGACTTTTGTCTCACCCTTAGTAATTTTCCTCGTTTAACTGTTAATAAATTGAATTTATTTATAAGTTTTACTTGCGCATTGAGTCAAGAAGATTTATCAATTAATGTAGACGACATTCAGTCATACATCTCGCAAACATGTGATATATATTTACGCACAACTGTATATGGGTAAATATTGTTATATGACGAACGTGCATGTAGGTAATTATGATGTGATATATCATTTGGTTAATTAAAGTTTATATATATACATGTAGTTACAGGATTGTTTTTTAACCGAGTCTGGCTGTTATTATTTGATTTGTCAACTGAAACATAATCATTATGTCATCATTACAAATAAGAAAAGTAAGTCAAAGCTTCAGTTCATTTTAACACAGAATGTCAGAATTTCTTATTTCTTGTAAACCGGGCTATATCATTATGAAACGAAGTTGAATTATGTACCTTACAGTTTGCCCAGCTTTCTGATTCAAACACCTGTTCACATTTCATTCAAACAGCAAGTTGTAGGTTCCATATTGACTCAGTATATCCAATATAAAAATAATTATTTCACTTATTTTGGCAATAAGTGGAACTGTCACAGACAGAGTTAACCTCTGCCAGTTTTCTATATATTTCAGAACAAACATTGTGTGTAAGTGGGACAAACTGTGAGCCAGTAAAAGGTCCATTTTACAGGAATAAACAAACTTATTGCTTCGTTTCATGTACGCTCCCTTGCAATACTTTTGGTTATTTCTGTAATAATTTCTGTCAGTTGTAAATTAGACAGTGACATCAAAGAGTAACGTTACTTTTGTCCGTATTATAGCGCAATGACTTCCATTGATGACGTCACTACAGATCATTATGTGTAGAACTCTGCTACGTCTATGTTCTGTTATATACTTAACATTAATACGTGTGTATTCTCAACAAAAAATCGTCAACAAAATCGTCATTACGGATCAAGTACATGTAAAGATCTGAATCTCCACAGTACATAATTTGGCAATTTCACGCGTATGATCCGATACACGACTCGAGCAAATCCGGCATTTGGGATTACATTACTATGTAAATAACCCCATTTCATTTTATGATTTTCACGAGTGTATTGTAATATAACGGCATATTTTATGTAGACAAGCTCAAATATTTTTGGTGAAATCATCAGCAGTTTACCCTCAAGGAGCAGGAAGCTTACGGCGCCAGGTTTCAAACGTTGGTGACGTCATATTTACAACATAAAGGACGGATATTGTCCCGCGTAATTTTAGGCATCACGTATATAAGAAAGATCCAAAACTATTCATCGAGAAGTATACAAAGAGAATTACACATGAAACGACAATTTATACATGTATTATCGCTTTTAATTATGTTAAAAAACGCGATGGCAATTTCAAAAAGATGTTTTCATTCATCTAGGTGATACACCGTATTAATATATCACGCTAAAATCCTTCTTTGCTTATATGAGACGAAATGGTGACGATAGTTCTTAATCTGTGGTTAAGGTGTTTAAGGCGCTCGCTTATTAAGCCGGGTTCGATCATCGGTCAGGCCACTTGAGGTGCAAGACATCTGATGCCGCATACGCCTCAGTGCACTCAGAGTTAAATGGGTATCAGCATCGGCTCTCTCTTCTGATAAACGACATTTGCCGTCTTAGAGAATGTCATGAGTGTTTGCCGACATGGAGAATGTCATGAGTGTTTGCCGTCATGGAGAATGTCATGAGTGTTGCCGTCATGGAGAATGTCATGAGTGTTTGCCGACATGGATAATGTTATGATTGTTTGCCGTCATGGAGAATGTCATGAGTGTTTGCCGACATGGAGAATGTCATGAGTGTTTGCCGTCATGGAGAATGTCATGAGTGTTTACCGTCATGGAGAATGTCATGAGTCTGAAAGAACTTTATTCGTAATCAAGCTGAAAAATAGTATTATTATGTTATTTGTTTTGTTTACGTGATACAAGGGGATATGTTACCCGCCTATATTGATATTATTCCAGCCGTTAGGCGAGAGTGATATTACGTCGAAGAGGGTTATAAACGGAATATTTAAACATTGGGTTGATCTCCGGGGTCGTATCTTTTGAGTTGGCTTTATAGCTCTGGATCACACGAAAGGCGGAGCTTCGAGTGTGATCCGGCACTATGCAGTCAACGATGTTGCTTTTTTCCTGCACAAATACTAAAGAAAACTCAGATAAACGTTACTAGTAGTAGAAATCCCCATATACCACATCAACAAAACAAATAACAACTTGATTACCCTTCATACATTGTATCATTTGTCAGAAATTGAGTCTATAAGTAATATATATTAGTAGTATAGATGATTTTTACGAAACAGGTCTCAGGAAGGTATTTCATTCCCTAATTTATCTAGGTAAGTATATGCTTTGTTTAATGATACGGTTAGTTTAAAAATAATATAAATACGTTGCAAACACTAATTTATTGATTTATTTCTATGATGCACGTGTAAATTAAACACATGCTATAAGCAATATCTTGTCAATGCTAGGCCGAAATTAAAAATATATACAATTTTACATACTTTAAATAAGATTTTATGATAACAGTATTCAGCATAGGTATATGCATGTCGAGCTTTTTTTTCTTTCTTTTAACTATTTCAAATGCGCCTAATGTTTTAATATCCAAAACATGTAATTGTTAATCCTTCTTGAATTGTCTCAGGCCACTGTGTTTCTGTTTATGATTTCTGCATGTTAACCTTAATGTTCGAAAAGTACATTCCACAGGCCTCACATGCCGGAGCAACGCAACACTGGCAGCATACACCCCACAACTTCTGATATGGGCTGCAGTTGATAGCGCATTGCCTCAAGAGTGGAGTAAGGCACCATATGTGTGTAAATGCAATATTAGCGAATTCACAGCCCAACTGCATTGCAATGCAACACCCACAAAAGAAGGTGGTAAAACGGTAGCAACAGTTCTTCCAGAAGTTAAAGCAGGAGTAAGACAGGTTCCAGACACAGTCCATGCTGTGGGTATCATCTGGTTCCGCCAACACATCTTCAAAGGAACACTGAAAACAAAATAAGATAATACTGTATTCAACAAATGAAATTCTTTTGAGATTTCAAAGAAACAAAAATACCCAAGTTTTTTTCACATTACTCATTATCTCTATTGTAAAGCGTAGAAAAAGAAGGTAGATATCCGAATAGAAAATGACCCTTTGCATTTTGTTTTTGTAATATTGGGTCAAATTAGAATTGAAATGCCATTCTTTAAGTTTTTATTTCATAACATGTGATTGTGCTTTTGAGTATTAGTATTGCCAAAGAAAAAATGTAGATAATTCAGAAAAAGTTTCACTCACCTTAAGATGTGTGTTAATATTGTTAGGATCTCTGTTAGTTAGATCTACATCTGCCATCTTGAATGGATATGTGTCTTGGAGTGTTCAAGTGGAGCTCCTTCTTCGGCTGGTTGTGGCTGAATGGCAGTTGACTGCATTTCTTGAAGATTTAGTATTTAATTCAGTCTATTGTTTCATGCTATCTTTTGTTCTTTGGTTATTGGCAGTCAATCGGCTATGTTATTTTTGAATATAAGGTATCTTTCTGTTTTATGATAAATGTATGTACAACTGATCAGGTTATCATTTGTTGGTTAAGTAATTGGATACTAAAGCCCATAGATCGTGTGGAGATTTTGTTATGTTGATTATAACTAATTAATGGTGTATAGGAGGTATTTTATGTACGTCAGTGGAATAAACAAATTCAAAATTAGAATGATTCAAGCTGCAGATAACTGCGCGTTTTTTAATTCATTAATTGTCATTATCACGTATATGAAGTACATGTAGAAGACATTGTTAAATGAAATAAATTGTGTTTAATGGTGAGCTTTCTAACGCTTTCAAAATTGGCATTGTATGTGGCTGAGTACCGCTTTAATGAGTGATTTTGAATGACCTTTACAATTTTCGAATTAGTTAGTCTTAGGTAAGACTATTAAGATGGAAGCTTGTGTTGTAAAGTCCAGTCAAAGTTGTTCATAAGTAATGTCAATGTTTAAGTGTTTTCCATTGTTTAGAAATTAGACGTCCATCAATAATTTTTTGAAGACTTCACTTTAATATTTTATTATGAAGACTTCACAGTATACCGGAAGATGACTATGAAATGACGAAATTGAAACGTGCTAATTCCACTCTTCTCTTACGCTCTATGATCCTTCACACTATTCATTTTGCTTGCTTCGTAGTCTCTCTGTTTCATCTTCGTTCTTCCATATGTCTATCC
This sequence comes from Saxidomus gigantea, assembly GCA_032359765.1. Lineage (NCBI taxonomy): Eukaryota > Metazoa > Mollusca > Bivalvia > Venerida > Veneridae > Saxidomus > Saxidomus gigantea. Next base: position 18,470 of record JAUMHA010277698.1, on the reverse strand, counting down.
AGGCCGACATGCCATGAACTTAGTAACATCGTACTTTTGACGCAATACAGCGGGTGTTGTTTTTTTCGGAAATGCAACTGTTTCCCATGCCTTGTTTAATTGATATGGTTATTCTTTAAAAATAATGTAACTCTACAACGTTATGGTCATATGCCAAAACCGTGAATAAAAAGCGTCAAAACTTAAAATTAATGCACTTGTCATAATTATACTGATTAATTTATTCTCGGTGGCGAAATTTAGATTAATAGCTATTAAGACTTATTCCAAAAGAAATCAATCAGAGAAGGGTTGCGCAGTGTTAGAATAGTAAGCACTCTTGAGTACCAGTCCGGCGGTTTCCGGTTCGAATCTAGGCCGGGGCACTAGAAATTTCACACTTGGACTGGTTAGAAACCCAGAGGTAGTTTCAAGTGTATCGGTGCTATACACAGAGCACATGAAAGAACCAAAGGGTCTATTTATAAAGATTGGGTCTGGTACCCCCATTTCCTTACATTTTTGCCTGTCTCTTCAACCTGCGCCTGTCAGGAGTCTTAGCAGTTTCACATGAGGAGAAATCCTTGGGTCGGTCGGGACTATAAACAATCAAACAAACAAAAATAGAAATAGAGAAAGAGGGCCAATGTGGAACTAAGTGAATTCGTGTCTAAGGTCACAACCATCATAGCATTTGCTTGGATTGAGCCCTCGACTCTCCGATCCTGCGGCGAACGCGCTAACATTCGGCCACGACAAACTGATGTTAGACGACGGCATCAACAGTACAGATATAGTAGTGAAGAATGATAATGAAGGTTAACATAACATTATGACAGCTTATTGGTGCTGGAAATGAAAGCACAGGTTAGGGACGGTATGAAAATTCAATTGCATCAATACTTTAAAACTTTTTTATCTCTGTGTTTGAAAGTAAATTTGTAAATGAATGAACCTATGGCCTCTTTTTACTTTCAAAACACACAGAAAGTTGAAAACACATAGAAATATGATACACCTATTTCTGCTCAAATATTTACTGGGATCATTCGAAAAAAGTAGTTAAATATTTATCCAAAACGTGTAAAAGAACAGTGATTGGGTAATATATTATGAACAATGAAAAGCAAGAAATAATAAGCATAAAAATGAGAACTCTCCCTCTCTCTGTAAATAATGCCTTCATCATTGTAAAACAATATAAACATTAAAGAACAGAAGCAATCACGAAAAAGTAAAGTTCAAATGTCTTTTCCAAGTGATATAGATAGGATTAATCTCTTCGTATCCTGATATTTCTGAAAAGCATGCCACAAGATTCACAAACGGGAGTAAGGAAACAGTTGACGGTTGTTCCAAAACATTTCTGTAACATTCCACACCATATAGAGTACCATCTCAGCTGAGGAGTGCATACCCAAATATGCCAGAAAGCCGTCAAGGCAAATTCACAGCCCCAAGCAAGCGCAATGAAGATACCGCAAAGGAATGTGATAGTCTTGTAGCAGCAATTCTTACCGCATGTGAAACACTTGTAACTTGTGCTCCACACGCAGTCGATGCTATGTATGCCGTCAGGTTCTCCAAATGAATCAAAAAAGTCAATCTGAAATAAATTAATCATTGCTTAAAATGAATTTAGGTGACTGTGTGTAAAGGTTGCAATTAGATTTTAGAACTTTGGCATTATGTACAATAAATGGAGATTGATTTCCAGCTACAAAAATTGACTAAAGAATCGGTTACGCTATAAACTGACCTGTTAAGTGGGACATAGCGTATAGGTAACATTAAACTCTAAAGTAAAATAGCTATAGAATTACTCTAATCTGTAATGCATGTATAATAATTTGTTTTAGAAAGCTCATTGGAAGCAAAATTTCTACTAAAATTTGAAATGATGTTAAAAATTCAACACGTATAAAAACTACAAACATTGCAGTTCTGCCACAGGAAATATGTATGTCTTTTTTCTGTTCACGACTTGATATTTACTTTTAAGTAAATACGAATTTGAATGAAGCTGATTAATCTGTAGTAACCATACATGTAAAACATCTAAAAAGTACATTACCTTTTTGTAGAATATGCCATGGTGTTAAGCTACGCTATTTCCTAAAGCAAGTTAGAAAAAGCGCAATCTACATATGTTGTGTGTCGCATTGTGAGACTATATGGAATATTGTATAGTCTCCTGTCTTGTCTTCAAGACTATTTTTTACAATTTGTGATAGCTAAACGGTCAATCAACTAACATACTGACAAATTGTAAAACGTATTACGTTAAAAATCAGACCACAGCTTCTCGAGAACATGGTCTGCTATACCATAATGACAGGTAAAATTATTTAAACTGGTAGGGTAACAGATAAGATAAAACATGCGTATCGCATTTTTGATTATGTGATATATTTAATTGTCAGAGATTACAAGACGGTACTTCAAACACAGATACAGAATAATTTACGAATAATTGGCAAAATCAAAAGGTATATTATCTATATGTGTACCTGGCATTTTCATGCATTTTGCGTTGACAAGTTGATAGCAACACATCTTTTTTAGTTGCACTGCACAAAAACGTTAAGGAATGTTGGCCTAAGAAAAGATGGCTAATTATTTGGAACTTTCAATACACAGTGTTTAGAGTTTTGGGATATATATTATGCATTAATACTCATCACTTGCATAAACCATATCACTAGAGTGTGTAAACATTTATACATGTATATACGAAAAAGGAATGTAAAATGTCTAAAATAAGAAGATCAAATACAGTACTTAAAACGTAGTTCTTGTCGAGTAATTCCGAAACTGTTCTTAGTCATCAAGCCTTAGTTATTTTTATCTTGCTCAACATCAATCCACACGCCTCACAGACTGGCCCCACACAACAGTCGATGCATATGAAGTAGCACTTCCTCAGTGGCACGCACTCGATCATGCACATCTTCATTTCAGGTGTAATACACCAGACGTGACTAAACGCTAAATGAGCGAACTGACAGCCCCAAAGTGAAGCGATACAAATGCCACAGAAGAGAGTAGACAACTTGTAGCAGCAATCTCTCCAAAGGTTGAAGCATCTGAAGGACAGCTTCCAAACACAGTCCATGGACCGGGCCCCTTCCGGTTCTCCGAGGACATCCTCAAACTCAGCCTGAAGATAAAGGTAAAAAGAATGTTTAAAAATGCCCAAATTAAAAGAAAAAATTATGACGAGCAATTTCAAACTGAATGACAAAACGCATTTCATATCTAAAACAAGCTGTATGAGTAAGTATGCAGTTCATGTAGACGTTGACAGTTACTGACAATATACACCAAATCCATAGTGCGTAGTATCATAAAAGAAACGCGGTGAATGAATGAGTGAAACCAATCCATTTACAGAAATACAGACATGTAACCATGCCCGGTGATAATTGAATGAAATGGAAGCATTTGATAAAAATATATTTACCTTTTTCTAGTGAAATACCAGAATCGTCTGTGAACTATTCACCCGTGCAGTGCAACGTTTATGCATTCGTGCTAAAAACATGCTTATTCTTTGACCCGAAAAAATCTGATGTTCTAACACCTATAATCGAGGAATTTTAGGAATGATTTAACAGTAAAACTATAGAGTAACGTTGTTTCAAATGTGTACAACAGTACGTCCTAAAAAGAATTTAGCCCGTTACTAATGTGGTCTTCGATGTTCAAACGGTCATAGACTCGATAAATGAAATGTATACAGTGATACTAGCTTGACTTCCTAAAAGTTTACAACATGCGCGTTCCAATTTCGCTCATTTTTGCCTTTTTAAAATGAAATACCCCTAACACGCGCTTCGATTTGAAACCATTTCCACAGTTACCGGCTTTTTGTAGAAAAAAAAGATTACCAACTGTGTTACATTGAATCTGTTTTCTGCTTGTCATCTTATGTACATGTTTATGTATTGTGCACCTTCTTTAACAGTTTTTTACAATTCTTTCTTTAGAATCGTACGGATATTTGTGTGAGTGATTTATGGACATGTCACATGTATCCTTTCAGTGTTTTTCTTTTTAGTGTTTGTCTATGTTGTCGTTGTCTTCTCTGCTGTTTAGTAGTATATTCATATTTCCATTTTTTTTAAATATATATGATCCCAATGGCGTATAAGACAATTGTTGGATTATCCTCAATATTACTGTAAAATTCAATGTTCCAAAAACAGAATCTCTAACTGCTTAACAGTATACAAACTAAACCATGCGCCATCAAATACTGAATTTTATAACTTTCTGTGATATCTTCGACTGAAATATCTTTTATTGCTTAAGACACTGAATACAGTGAAATGTTCATTCATACGTCGGTGCAAGCAGCTTTCTTCTACAGTAGCCAAATGAAACAGTGCGAAGCATCTTGAATGGGTTATCTGAATACAGTCTACGCAAATGCTGAATGTAACAATACTAGTCCAGAGGGTTGTTTCATGCAACATATAGTTAGGTGAAGTCGTTCATTAATCATCAAGGGCCTGGCGTAACTAAATGTCAATTTACTCTCTATGCAAAACGTATCTTCAAAACATAGTGAATAACTATGTACGGGTTAGACACATCAAATGAGTAGGATTTATGAACAGCTTAGAGTACTTTTACAAAAACACAATGAAGACTTACTTTATTCCCACCAAACTACAATTGACTTCAGATTTCGTTATGCAATTTGCATATACCATTCTGTATTTTTCATGATACTCTGGTTAATTTGTGTATTACATTCCAAATTGCAAGTCAGTAACTTTTCTATATAAACTACTCAGACACAACGTGTTTTTCTCATATTTATTTAAGCTCGTTATTCTTACACATATATATATATATATATAAATATGTTTGCTCTTGTTCTTTCATAGAAGTCATCACAAGTAAGCAACAAACATATATTCATACTATCGTAATTAATTGAAAATAAAACAGAGTCACATGAAATGTTTCCATTTGTAACACGCTTGGTATTTTTATGACTTCGCTATTTTTATCTTGCTCAGTAACAGTCCACACGCCTCACAGACTGGCCCCACACAACAGTCGATGCATATGAAGTAGCACTTCCTCAGTGGCACGCACTCGATCATGCACATCTTCATTTCAGGTGTAATACACCAGACGTGACTAAACGCTAAATGAGCGAACTGACAGCCCCAAAGTGAAGCGATACAAATGCCACAGAAGAGAGTAGACAACTTGTAGCAGCAATCTCTCCAAAGGTTGAAGCATCTGAAGGACAGCTTCCAAACACAGTCCATGGACCGGGCCCCTTCCGGTTCTCCGAGGACATCCTCAAACTCAGCCTGAAGATAAAGGTAAAAAGATTGTTTAAAAATGCCCTAATTAAAAGAAAAAAATATGACCACCAATTTCAAACTGAATGACAAAACGCATTTCATATCTAAAACAAATTGCTATTACCTTTCCAGTGCATTGTTGAAGGTGTCCATGATTCACTCGTGCAGTGTAATGCGATCTTTAGAATCTGTTACAGTTTGTCGTCCACGCTGCTAGTAAACACTCAACCGTAATAATTAATATGCGTGAGAGGATATTATCTCCTGCTGAATCAATCGTGCCATAACAAGTGATATTCTGTGTTCTTGGGAAAAAGGCTTTATACTTAAACCTCGAACTTGTGTTTTAGGGTGACCCATTTCCACAGTCATTGCATCGGCTACGCTGCGATGTCACTTTATCACCTAAGCGGTACAAACTACATTTTGAAGACCAGCAACAAGAATCTGCTACAATTTCAAAAATAATTTCCAAACATTTCATTTTCTATTTTCATAATTTATTCTTCAAGTTTGTCAGCTACTTTTCACCTTAAGTTGAGATTTTACTGGCTGACATAGCAGATATGCCGGACAGACAGAATGAATGGTAACTAACCTGTACTAATCAAGTAGGAATGACCGCCCGCTTGCAATAAAAAAAATTGTTTCGACTGATAGATACAATATTTAAGTAAAATATTTGCTTTTGAATTTAAAGACATTTTGTTAAAACTTTATGTCTTTAGGTATAAAAAAATACCCTAGTTATTACGTGTGCGGTATCAACTGGACAGATTTAACAGGCCAAACTGAAGGTCTACTCAGTGAGTAATCTAGAAATGGTTTTCAACAAAGAATATTTTAGAATCTATATTCACATCATGCAGTCTCCTAGGAATATAAATTAAATAAAAAAGAAAATTCTCTTTAAAACTAGGATTGGCGCTAACGCAATTTCAAGTTTTCATGTATTAAATCTCTGTAGATGAAACAAAATGTACAATAGTAACCAGATTGGCCGTCGCCAATACACAAAGATCAATATTGAACTATCTCGCTAATTACTGTTTGAATGGCTATTGATAATCGTGGTTTAAACGCTTCAAAGGTTAGAATATATAGAATAACACGTTAAATCTATTTTCATGCGTATAATCTCCTGATCAAATATTATAAATAATACTGTAATCACCAATATGGTCTTTTCACGGCCATAGCGACATTAAAACACAACAAAACATGGTCAGCTTAATTATATTTTTTTTAAATACCCAACTCGCACTTCTGTCAAAGGCGAGACAAAAGTCAGCAAATGCAAAGTTAGATGAAAACTCTATTCTCGAAACGTTGTCAAAGGCGAGACAAAGGTCAGCAAATGCAAAGTTAGATGAAAACTACATTCTCGAAACATTATCAAAGGCGAGACAAAAGTCATTAAATGCAAAGTTAGATGAAAACTCTATTCTCGAAACATTGTCAAAGGCGAGACAAAGGTCAGCAAATGCAAAGTTAGATGAAAACTACATTCTCGAAACATTGTCAAAGGCGAGACAAAGGTCAGCAAATGCAAAGTTAGATGAAAACTCTATTCTCGAAACATTATCAAAGGCGAGACAAAGGTCAGCAAATGCAAAGTTAGATGAAAACTCTATTCTCGAAACATTGTCAAAGGCGAGACAAAGGTCAGCAAATGCAAAGTTAGATGAAAACTACATTCTCGAAATATTATCAAGGGCGAGACAAAGGTCAGCAAATGCAATTTGCAACAAAACGGGGATCATTTACAAACGTTGTTGGTCCAATTTGTCTGTTTCGTGTTGATTAATAGGTTTCATTCTGAATTCCTTGTGTGGGTTCTGTTTCCCGAATAGTATGTAACAGTCAATGTTTTTCATCAATTTCAAAACAAAATTCTTTTTAAGGAAATTGAATAATTTGCAAATATTTATTTCCTTTTTTAAAAGCAGAATGGAAAATAATCAACTAAAATGTACATGCACAAGTGTACATTAGTCTTTCCGTACGTTTAATAGTGACCCTGACATCTCTTTTATTTTCTGTACGACTAATTGTGCATAAAACATTTATAAGCTTGTTGGTTATCTTTTAAAGTGAAATTCATATAATACATTCATTTTGCGTATAAAACGAAAGGGGTCGTTAAAATTAGGTTGAACGCAAGGATATGAAACACTACTGCTCTTATGCCTGGTATAATGGTGATCAATGAATTGTCATGAACAAGGCAGATTGTATTGATTTGATATATCGGCTAGGTTATTAAAGTACTTTTTGTTTGCCTACCGACGCTGGAGGCCGGTTTAGACCTGCTCGATAATTCAAATTGCTGAATGAGAAGATCTAGTGTTTCGAGATTGTTACTAAAACCATATTGATTGCATTTCAATACATTAATATCTGTTTTCAAATTAAAAAATACAGTATTTGGGTTAACTTAAGTATTTGATGCCAAAAGTCATGCTACAAAAATGGTGTCATTTGTAAGTGCTTTAAATTGAACAGTAGGTCGGTACGTGGCGCTGGCGCACTGTAGAAACATTGTCGTCTGCAGCACATACTGATTAACGCCTATGTCTAAAGAAGTCATTGTGTATATGAAGCTACTGTAATCGTTGCTGAAATCGGCCATGTATGTTTATGGTTCAAACGAATTTGTAAGACATGTGCATACAAATATTGTTTCATACGGTTTTTGCGACACGGTATCAGACTTGAAATAAAAATACTGATAAAATGTTTACTGAACAGTTAATTTAATATTCAATGCTACAAAAATGTTTTAGAAAGCAGTTCATAAGTACTTTCTGCAACATAACCTACATGCCTATTTCAATGCACACGCCTAGTCTAATTAATTTATTTTTCGTGTTCCTATTGTTTTCCTATTTACACATTTGATAATCAAAGTACATTTCTTTTAAGTTGAAAATCAGTGTCATATACTATAGGATGAGAAAAGAAGATACACATATGAAGGATTTTTTAAATTTAAATAAAGCTGAATTTACTTGCTCGTAAAGTATGGCTTTATGTTATAAAATAGCCATCAGGCCCATAATAACCGTTCAATATCAAAGTGGTAAATCATTGCTTATTCATTTTTTGTTATTCACTGTGCTATAATGGGTTAAGACCTTATCGATTAACTAGCCTTGGATCGTTAATGTTCAATGGTAAATTAACAAACATTGTACGTGACACCTTAACAATGGGGGTAAATATTTGGGTTGTTACTATGGCCTACTTCAAGCTATGACCTCAAAGAATGAGAGAAATCTATAATGGTATATAATAGTATAATAGGTTTATACATGAACAAACCTGGTCCCGCTTGTATCTATAGAGTCGGCGTTCCTTTACTATACAATTGTTTCTATTACCTACGGCGAAAACATATTTAAGATATATTGCGTAATGCACTACGTGTGCAAAATTTGTTATAGTAATGACATAAACCTTGGCATACTGAAACAAATGCATTAAGTGTGAAAAAATTTTAACATGCTTTCCTCTCTTGGTAGATGTTTTTTATTCGTTGTTCAACGTGGGGAGGTACGTCTTAATTAGCCATTAGCTCTGGTCAAAGGTTCTGTCCAGAGAGTCCACAAGGTTGGGGAGACACTGCGTGAATGTTTATGGCCCGTGTTTGTGTCTGTATTTTTGTATCCCATGGGAAGAAGGTGAATGTATATGTTCAACTTAAGAGTGTTGAGGCTATCTTGAATCAAGCGCGCATCTAAGACTAGAGCCAATTCAACCACTCTGATATTACGAGTATATAACAGTAACAATATTATTATTTGCTATACTTAGCGACACTCAAAAGAACATTCTTTTCTTGCATTCCAATCCTAGAATAAAGAATTCAATTCTTCAGTCGCTACTATGACTATGCACATTTTGAAAAGAATTAAAATTACATTGACATAATAGAATGGGAAGGTGAGCGAATAAATGGAACTGGAGGCAATAGCGTTTCTTTCTTTTTACTGTTAAGCATATTTGAAAGTTTCTTTTCATTTTAAGGCAAACACTGTCAAATTTTAAATACATGTATATTGTATATTCGATCTTAAAGAGAATAAGGCCTATCGACCTTTCTTTTAAACGGGGATACATCTGTATTAAATTATATGCAAGATTTGCATGGTGCTTAGATTTTCACTTTAATATAGTATAGTATGACCGGGATCTGTAAAATAACGTTCTAAAAGAAATTGATTTGCCTACCATTGAACATTTTGCTGATCAATATTTATTATATTGGTCGAACTTAAGTACTGCTATAAACAGGTTAAAAGCCTTGAAGTCGCTAAAGGTCAATACAATGTTTTATTTAAGCACGTTAATACATGGTTTGTTTTGGACACGGGTTCGATCTGTTTATAGTTACGATCCCCCAGGAATTTCAAATACAAAAGTATACATTGTGCGATTCTGACATTAATTATTGACTCTTGCAATATTCCTTTTAAACGGATTTAAAACGTACCAATAATTGTGGTGTAATTTAGAGGCCAGCGAAAATTAATCACCTAAAGCTAGAAGTAGTAATTCAACCTTCTATTTTAATTATTTATACACTGTATACATTACATACAACTTTCATATCAATGATAGTGTGTACTCACAAAAAGCACGTGCATTTAGAGTGCAGCAGTTCATATAATACTTCCACCGACATGATCTATACTATGTTGCAAAAGAAAGTGTGCACTTAGGTTTTTGTTGATGATATATAATTACATTTACCAGAAATATATGATATGTGGTATCAAAATTTAGAGTATTGTATGCTCAGTTTCATGTGCATTGGTGGCACATTCAATCGACAATAAATAGTGTATACATGTAGTGCTCGTTATTTGAGACCGATACGTATCAAAATGGAGATATTCAAAAGAAAGAAGTGCACACTTTCTTTTGCAACTGAGTATAAAATTGTGATCATTATTACAATGTTGTACATGCTTGAAATTCTTTTTAGATATTAAAGTCCCATTAGCACGTTCGATACTCGTAAATAGATGATACATTTACGGACATAATAATTCTATTTAGTTTAACTCAGTGCTGACGTATACATTTCTTTCATATTTCCGTCGCTTCTTCAAGAACAAGCCTTGTCAGATAGCGTTTCTTGTTTTTTGCATATACTAAATCGATTTAAAAAGCAACGTTAGGTATATATTTCGAACAATTTATGGTCAATTTCGCCGTTAAGATATCTCTCTTAGTAATATAAGAGCTTCAAGTAATTTTACATCAAAAGTGCTCCTGGGACTTTAATAAAAACGCTCTCTTTTTATGTATAGAAAATCTCAAGCACATGTAGCATTAGTGGATGATCTCTATTTATCATAGAGCATATAAAACGTGCATATATAGAAAAAATATTTCAAATCAAACTTTCTTGCATATTCTTTGATCTCCAACACCGGGAGAAATTTAACTGGAGCCAAATCTACATCGAATTATTTTACTGGTGTATACATTGTGCGATTTTCTCAAAAAAGTATTGTCATAAAAATGTAAAATGTTTAATAATCTACATATATCTAAGTTAGTCGTGCATCTACTCGGTGCTGGGTCTTACCCTCACGTGCTCGTTCAGGGCATTAGGGTCACGGTTCACCAAATCGAGGTTAGCCATTATTGTCTCTTACTCCTTTTGTAACAACTTTGGGATAAGAAAAGTAAACTTCCAAACGAGAGCTGTTCTCTTCAATGAACGTTATGAGAGAGAAGTGAGGGGTGCTCTCTTATATGTCAGTATTTATTTTCATGTTACTAACCCTTGGTAACAAGTGAAATCTTCATGCAAATCGTATTATAATCTACCGGCGAACCAAATCCAAAATATGTAAAAACATAATATGAATTTGTTATAATCAAAGATCGTCAAAATCTTTTCAAAAGTGTTCTATTCATTTGCTACATGAATATCAATGCTTTCATTGAATTCTCTCATAAAATCATGTTCGGCTTCGTAGGTTTGTATTTGAGTAAAACAATGGACTTTCACTGCGGTGTAGATAGTTTCGGGGTATCAATTTAACATATATTATCATAGTAAGCTAATACTTTGTTACTTGATTTTATTTGAAGAATTCCGCACTGTATGTCTGGACACAGAAATGTCCGTGCACTAAGAGGTTTCTAGTTTTGATAGGTTCTTGCTGATCCCCTATCCCTTAACCATATTGCTGTCTCTTTGAAATCACTCAAATGAGTTTTTGTTTTAATTTACTAATACAGATGGGTTAAAACTCGTCTCTCCCATACCATTCACAATTTTAGTTTGGGACCTAAGAAGAAAAACAAACCGGTGCCATTCTAATACAAAGAGGTGCAAGATGTGCAAATTATTTCGGTTGCGACTCTCGTTTTAAAGGCAAGGCAGTCTGAAAGTGACAGATGTATCCACGCGCGGCCGCATGAAGGAACGTCAAGAGGATGACCTTTCATCCCTAAGTGTGAACCTCAGCTCAGTTGGAACATGGGTTCTGTGCATTATCTTGAGATGAACATTTGACCCAATTTACATGGAAATCCAGTGATTTGAGAGACGCTGAATGGACTTTGTGACCATTGTGACATTGGCCTTGGGCCGACGTGGTTGGAAGAAGGGTTCCGCAAGTTGTCTTAATGAGATACACATTTTACTAAAATCTTATGAAAATCCTTCCAAGGGTCTATGAGTGACGGACGGGACACGAAAAAACAATGTCCCATAGGTGTGGCATTGGTCTTGAGCTGGCGGGGTTGAAATAAAGGTCTGCACATCATCTCGATGAGATGGACAATCTATGGAAATTCGTCCATGTGTTTAGGAGTTATGGAGCGGACACGAAAAACTAATGACCCCTCAGTGTGGCCTTGAACTTGAGCCGTTGGTGAGATGAACATTTATTAAAAATTTATGAAAATACTTTCAGTGGTTTACGAGTTACGGATCGGACATGAAATGTAACGGACGGACGGACAGACGCAAATACCACGTCATATACCCCCTCCCGCTTTACGACGGGTGACAAAAATACAGTCCCCTTTTAAGGCTGCAATTTATTGTGTTGTTTTTATTTGTTTTTGTATTTGTTTTTGTTTTTTTCATTTCCAAACAATTTGATATTAATTACGTCTACATATACATAGGTTTACAACTATCACTGGCTAATATATGCAGCAAACGCTGTCGTAAGCGTTTTGGTGATCTTGTTGCAGGGCACAGTGCTTCAAACTGTCGGGTCACTGAGTTGCAGAAAGAGAGGTCCTAACATGTAGACTGATAATTTGAAAGTATTATTCGATTAATTAGAAAAATGCCCGTCCTCTGCGACATAGAATAATGTGCGGTGTATTTTCGTGCCCATCTCAGAGATCATTTTACTAGATCAGAACATCTGCTTGTTACAGACAGTGCACTTGACCGTAAATTAAACTTCTTTGACAGAAAGTTGATTTTTGCACGAAAAATGAGGATAAACGCGCCGTAAAACCAAATTGTCGTCTGTTGACAAGTTATTTCAACATTTTACAAAATCTTTTGATATAAAGAGTAATCGGTAAGTGTGCTCTAGATATGGGTCAATATTATATCTGGATTTGTTTTGGTTCCCGTATCCATAACAAACCAATCCGTCTATTATAGGTTAATCAATTGAGCAAACATTGAATATTTAAGTACACAATTGCGATCAATTGTGCAAGTTTCAAGTTTCAACCTTTCGAGGTGTTTAAAATATCTTAAATTCCCTGAAGTTTCAAGGCATTTAAAATTACAAATGCCTGATAAAAATGACACTGAAATATATTTTACGAGCCAGTTTCGGTCGGTGAGAGAAGCAGACAGGCTATGTTGTTTTTTTTATCCAAGCCCAAATTATGTCAGTCGGGTGCCCAACTCTACGACTGTTAACACTGTTTATCTGAATTCTAAGGGGTATTTGACCGCCGTTTCTTTTCCTCTTTTTTGCCTGTGTGCTGCACATGTTTGTCGTGCACATGTCATTTGACCACTCCTATGACTATACACTGGTTATTTTACAACTAATTTTGGTCGTGCACGGTTCACAGGTTATTTGGCCGTTATTTTTATGACTGTGCGGCATATATCGTTCATTTTTTTATTGTCCGCCGAAACTGGTAACCTGACCGTACCTTTTCGACAGCTCGTCACACCATATTTTACGGTGCAACATACCATGGTACGGTGGCCGTTTACGAGTAAGTTTGCATGGTTTTCTGCGCACAGCGGACAGGTTATTTGATCATTTCTTT
>JAUMHA010277697.1:0-47504 GCA_032359765.1 Saxidomus gigantea | reverse complement strand
AATTGCCAAAAATAAATTACTTAGACTTTCGCTGGTGTTTTGTCATTTACTTTGGTAGTATGCAGTTTGAGTATAAATCAGCGATAATAAAGATTACAAACTGAATATAGGAACACGAAGATATTTTAAGAATGGCTTAGGCTTGAGACTTTGGACTTAAAGAGGGATGTGGAAGTGTACACACGACAAGGCAATTTTAACAATGGCTTCGTAGAAAATGTGGTCCAAAAAGAACATTGAACAATGGCTACATTAAGTGATTAATTAGCGATACAGGACATGTTTTCACAACGGCTACATAATGAGATCAATGAACACGAGGAAGTTTTTTAAGAATGGCAGAATATTGTGAATAGGGATATAAAAGGATTTTACAGTGACTAAATCTTGTGACAATGGACACATAAAAGGTGTTAACAATGGCTACATACTGGGATCAATGGTTCACGGAAGATTCTATGTACTACCTCGAGTATGTGTATAATAGTCTTCCATGCCGTTATAGTAGCCCATGAAAGAATCAAACCCACGATATGTTGGTGTGTACTTCCAATTACAAAACCCTAAATGCCATCTGAAAAAACAACAACAACAGAAAAGGTAATAACGTTATCATGATAATGACATATCCCACCTCTTCTGTGAGTGAAATAATCCTCAGAACCCGTGTAATACCCCATAAAAGAATCAAATCCTCGCTCTGTAGGTGTGTATTTCCAGTTACAGAATCCCAAATGCCATCTGTGAAAACAAATCACGTAAGGTACAGCTACAATCAACTTAAATTCGATTACGATGCAATTAGACATTTAACAAATCTCATGTGTTGACCATAACATTAAGAATATAACTTTGACGTGACGTTTGCTCGTTTCAAAACCGTTATTACTTGTTTCATACACAAACTAGTGACAATACATATCAAGACGTTAAGAACAGACCATAATACTTTACTTTCTGTAACTGTAACAGAAAGTTGGATGTTTAACTTCCGACAATGTAAGTCATGTATCTAATCTAACATGAACTCACGAACTAATATACTTTCTTTCCGACAATGTGAGGTACATATTCAAGGAATTACACTACATGTACCTTACGAATTTAACCGTGAATCAAAACAGTTATATTCGCTTACTAACAAAAAACGAGTCTTCACCCAGGCATATCAACGATCAACGTCGTTTATCCAAGCAAATACACTCACTTTTCAAAGATTATTTATTTGAGCAGGTAAGTATAACACTTTACAATAGTATACGAGTCATGTACGATCAAACAATTATACTTTTCTAACATCATGAGCCGAACATACAAGTAAGGATACTCACTTTCCGACAATATGAGTTGTATAATTAAGCTCCTTCAGCTTTTGGGGCAGTGTTGTAAAGTTTGACGGTAAGAAACCAGGATTAAGTGGATGTATCACGTCGTGCTAAACAAATCACAGTAAAATAATCAAATTTGACAAACAATGGATTGACAATAAACAAAACGTAATGATAGAAACGGAATTTGACGAAGCATTGCTGAGATTAAGACAATTGTCAAAAATAAGTTCGAAGCCATAAGTCTTCGCAATTTCATGAACAGAAATTTTAACTGTCTTTGTAGATCTACCTTACAAGGGTACAGACAAGTCAGTGAGAAAACAAACAGTATTTACATGTATACAGACTTTTATAAATACGTTGCTACACATATCTGTTCTATTCCATTGTCGGATAACTTCATTCGCAAGAAAGTATTAATGGGAAATGCAATATATGACAGGAGTTTTTCATTTGATCGTATTTGTTCCGTTTGACGAACGGTTTCAATTGTATTTCATTTTTTAAAAGCATATTTTAACTGATACAGTGCCTTTTGACTCTTTAATTTGACATTTCAATGATGTTGCTATTGTATGTAATGGACACATTTCCCGCTTAATACTAGGGCGATGGACGAAAATTCATGTTATAAAAATGCAAAACTTGCAATTGAACTGAAAACAACCACATAACTACCTGAAGTCCGGTATGGTACGGATAGTAGCCAGTCATAAAGCAGTTCCTGGACCTAAAATAAAGGAATGTATATTATGTAAAACTGTATCAAAACTTGATTTTTTATAAAAACTTTACTTCATAATATATTCGTTTGTTTTAATAAATATCTTTTAAGGGCTACGGTCCTACAGCAATCAAAGACGACACACCCATTTCAAGTCTCTGTGGTGAAAAATAACTAATATTTTTTATTAAATGTTTTTTTTAAAAAATAGATAAAGCTTAATTGAAAATTGTTTCGCTCTAATCCTATATATACATGTAGTACTAACTTGTATTAGCTGGGATGCAAAGAAAACACACAACTTTATTTACATACGGTGTGCAGACAGGTTGAACATATGACGAGTTTAAGATAACTCCATCTTTGGCCAGCTTGTCCAGATTGGGTGTGTACATCTGATCGTTATGCCAGCCGACGTCATTCCATCCTGAAAATGTAGCATATTAAGTATGAAAAGATGCCCTGTTCAATGGCGAATGTATATATCGATAACTGTAATAAAGATGAGTTGAGTTAATTTTGAATGATATAAATAATTTTAAAGTCTATAAAGTTGGTTACTTGTTACTTATTTCTATTCCTGTTAGGAATAAGTAATAAGAAAGTGGTTATCACTTATTTAAAATTCAAACTGCATAAGTAACTGAAGGTATAATGGCGGTGAAACGGTGAAAGTCTCTATCATTCTTTCATATCACCCATGTTAACAGTAATGTGGCCAAACTAACTTAATATTACGTCATTATGATGCGTAAAGTGAAGAAATCACCAATTTTTAAAGTAGAACTAGTAGTAAGTAAGTAACTACCTATTACTTATTTAAAGTGGAATCAATAACAAAAGAAATAACAGCGGTTAAAGGGTCAAGATCGTCATTCCTTCACTTTACACATTTCTAGCAAAAAGTAGACCAATTTAGGGCACAACTGTTACGCCAGTTCTTCGACCTTTTGTGCTCGCAACTATCACTGGAACTCATGAAGATATGTAACAAAGAAGGTATTTAGCTCATTTGCCCAGCACATACACTAGCAAAGACAGGTAATAACCAACATGAAAAGTCGAAAAACTACATGATTTGTGGTGTCTTGACAGACACGACAAAAGAACTTTTGAATTCCCGCCAAAATGAAGGTTAGCAAGTAGAATATTTCGTGTGGTCGCCAATGTATTTTCGTTATTTTGCTTTAATTTTGAAAGGCGACGAAGACACGAAAAGAGAATCGGCAGATTTCAACAGAATTAACATATCTGTAAATAACTGTTTGCAAAGCGTAAGTATTATGTATACTCTTCAATGTGTTCGAAAGAGCAAATTAATCAATCATATAGTCTTTGTAACTTAAAAGTTTGAAGTTTATTACCAAGGTCGTCTGCTACTATGAAAATAATGTGAGGTGGACGAGCATTCACGACTTGTAAGAAAACGCCGACAGTCACTAGAAATCCAATAAGTCTCATTTCGTCTGTGGTCCTTAATCTGCAACATAAAAAAGATACATAATAAACACCTCTTGTTATTTATTGCACAAATCACTTCAATTTTTAGACTGAAATTTCATTTTCTTTCTAAAATTCAGATCATGCACAAATAAAACAAGAGCTGTCACTCGTAAGTTATTAAAACAGCGATATAGGGTTATAGTTCTAATGCACTGCACTTCCCCTTAAATGTCCTCTCTCATTGTATGCAATTTGATTGAAATTCTTTCAGTACTTTAAGACTTGTGCTCAGGATAAGAAAATGCAACACAGGGGATAATTAAAAATATGGAAGGTAGAGTTAGGGTTCTTGTACATTGCGCTTTCTCTCATTATGCTCTACCACTGCGTAAAGATTCATGTAATTCCTTTTTTTTAATTTTGCAGTTATGCTGCGGACAACATAAATCACAGAGTACATGGGTGAACAAACTGCAAATGTAGCCTCCAGTTAATGCCAAAAAGTATAAATGTGCAACCATCCAACAGCAAATAGAGAACAAGAGCTGTCCCTCATAAGTGACGAAAGCCACCAAAGAGGTGTCTCGCAGTCTGTGACATTGACCTTCAAGGTGTGAACACGGTACTTGCGCAAGACTCTTTATCTCAATGTGCTGAACATTTGTTCTAATTTATCCTTCTATGATAACAGAGTTACAATGCGGATATGAACAGATATATGATTCTAAAATGCCTGACCTCTAAGTCAAGGTAAGGACTCGGGATTTGCACGTGACATGTCATCTCCATGTGCTCAACAATTGTGTCATGTAATTTAAAAATCCTTCCATGCACGTATACAGGATTCCATGAGTTTTAACTCTATTTGTGACCTTGACCTTTGAGGTAGGGTAGGTTAACATTACGCGTGGCCTTAATCTTTGAGGTTGCACACGACACATCGTCTTCATATGCTGGACATTTGTAACATATGATTTGAAAATCTCTTCACATGCATAACAAAGTTACAGCCCGGACACGAAAAGAAATGGAAGGACGAACGCACGGCCGGTGCGATATGTTAATATGACCACCTTGGAGACATAAAAAGACGAACTTATTGTGAAAGGGCCTTGCTAGATCAATGAAATGTAGTTGTCAATGAATAAATGTATTGTGTCTTTATGCTGCACACAAATCAAGAAAATACATTAGTGAAACATTTTCTAAAGGCTGACTAAAAACGAGAAATGCAAATCTTTAAAAAAAACACGTATCTGTTATATTCGTTCACAGCATGCATTGCTAGCATTATGGATACATTGTTCACTGTACTGCTGAAAGGTACATTATAATATATAAAAGAGACGGCATAAACGGAAGACATTTTGAAGTCTTAACCATTATTGAAAAGTCAATATTTGGCGACTTTCGCTTTTGTTGATTGACCTCGAACAACAAGGTGGCTACGTTCTCTATTCATACATGTCAAATAGAAATAATTACACAGACGATATAAAACATTCAAAAAGTGCAAAACCATCAAGTGCTATTCGTTATAGATTTAAACATAGCCGAACATGTACATTATCACGGAGCAATGGTCGCGTCTACTTATTTGTTTATTTTGTACATGTATCAAAGTTTATCCATCATGTCCATACTACTGGTCTAATTTTAAATGTACATGTATATCAATGAAAATAACATACAACTTACTTCCGTGTTTTCGCTGCAGATTTCGGATTCACCACTCTCGTGATTAATCGTCACGTAAGTTTACTAACCGGTCTGCAATTCGGAAATGTTATATACTGTAATGGTCTCTTGATCAATATAACAATGTAAACAGGTTTCTATTAACAGTACGTCACGTGAAAATAGAGTCGTTTATTGTCTTAGTCAATTTCTAAATTAACTATATCCGGTTTTATCTTACAATCTATATGTTTATAACAACCGTAAAAACACACTTGCTATTTTTTACATCACTGTGTTATTGTTATGTAGCATGTTTATATCAAATACTAGTATCAAAGGGAAGTAAATCATGCTAGTATTGTAACACATATTATTAGAGTCATACCTAAAGTAAAGGATAAAGTATTTTAAGATCCACCCGCGCAGTTCTGCTGTTGTTTAGTGCTAAGTTTCACTTTTATACATAACCTTTTCAAATTCGTGATGAAGCGGTCAATAATACTCAGCACAAAATGAAATGCGGATTTTATTGTTATCTTGTATTTAATCTGTCTTCAGTTTTGATCGATGCAACATTATTACAATTGAAAAGGTATAGAGTTGGGTATTGATTTATATTATAGACCAGATATGTACAGTAAACAGGTAAATGTTGAGGTTGGCTTGCTCTTATATCGTTATTGTACAATTATAGACTAATATTGAGGTCAAAGTTTTGCGGAGCTGTTAAAAAGTGATATTGACCGAGCACGAAGAGACTGAAATATAAGTCTAAAATCATTACACTTCATAAAAATATCGAAAATATAGCAGAAAAGACGTATTAAATTCCGCGCAGGTCTTCGCCCCGTGCTGAATTATATTTTTATTTTAAAAAGTCGCATTTAATATTAAGCTACATAAGGTTAAGAACAGACCTTCTGATTAATGTTATAGCACCCGACTTTGTAAAAAATATAATTGGACGTTCACTTTATAATATTTGAGCATGCATTCGTGCTGAGCGTGAGGTTGTGCGATCATCTTTTTTAAAGATGATTCCTGTTTGAAGATAGATTGTGTTATAACGATATTGTACATGCTATATGAGACTTCTTATGTTTATATATACCGGTATATACAAATAAAAGGAAATCCACAATTTGCGGAAAGGAAGACAGACAATTCAGAATAAACATGTACATGTATCAGCAATTACGTAATTGCTTTCTACTTAATACTTACATCACTCCTACTTTCAAAAGCTGAGATGGCGTTATATTGGATTTTAGTGCATCACTGATTAAAATAGATTGACTTCAGAATTCCCAAAGTGGGATCTGTTTATGACATTATCTTACCATGTAATACTTAATAATGGCATGCACTTTAAAGTTTGTAATATCAATCAAATACCAAAATAAGATGCACTATCTCCTGAAACCTAAGATAACAAAAACTCTTCTGGGGGGCGTTGGTCATATGGATTATCCAGTACCAACGATAAAGCTCTAAAATACAAACATACATCACGCCATCACAAAACAGAACCCCAATAAAACCTACGTTTTGGTTTGGGCGACATGAAATGACAAGTAGAATGTATAATATTAACTATAATTTCACTATGAAAATTATTTACAGGTGACATATAGGCCCATTGGGCCGGGTGTTGTGTATATTGATTATTTATAGTAATAAGTATGTACTGTATAACACATGTCACGTTAATAAACAATTTACTTACTTACTTACTTACATTAACATTTTTCGATTTGAAACATTTACTCTGTAAGGCACCTTTTAATTGGATAATACCGCATAAAAAGTCATTAAAATACTCTTGCGTTTTCAGACTTTCATGAATAGTTTTATTATTTTAATACGTTAATAGTTCATATCTATAAACACAATATACTGTTACCACCAAACTAATGTTAATTATGAGTCATTATTCTAGAGTAAATATTCTTTCTCGATCAGTGAATAACGGTTAATATTTCGAGTAACATAAAGGATTAAGTTTGTTTTCCTGATGCACATGTCACGGTTCGGGCTTAATCACAACTGAGGAGAAAATGTATCTGTAGCCGGTTAGGTCAGTCGGGAGAGCATTTTCCCTCTGTAAACTGTAAGCGAAGGGTCCTGGGTTCACGTCTCGGTCAGGGTGCACATTTTTCTCACCCTGTGACATTTTGACGACTTCTAACTGGATAAGATAACACATGATATGAACTTGTAATATGAAATCTAGCTAACGATCTCTTTCATATACAATGTACTCAAAATCGCACTGACCATCTTTATTTTTAAAAGATACGGTTCTTGTTAACATGTTCGTTGCTTATTTCAAAATGTTTCTTGAAGAATAACTTATCTCCAAAGAAATCCTTATTTATACTGAAAGGAAGCAATTGTGAAACTGTATGAACGTTATTGCGCTCCTTAACACTCACACTACTACCATAAGGCTCTGAAAATTGTGTTTATATATTTCCTGACTCTTACTATATTTCAATGTACTATTTTTAAAAGCTGTACTACAGGATATGTTAACTTAAACAGACAGTACATTGACAAGTGTTCGTCTCATAACGAAGAGGGAAATTCTAAATTTATTAATAAGTATAAAGCAATGACTTTTCTTTGGAAACCTGTTTCGCTTGCGTAATTAATTCTATGGAACATGAAAATCCCAAATTAACTCACTATAAAACAATGAAATTATCAGAGACTTAATCATACCGCGAATAGCTGTGACAAGATTGCTCTATTCATAAACCAAACATGTCGAACGTTAACAACTATTACCAGCAAGTTATGGTAAAGTGGCTTTATTTTCATCGTGCATTTTTCATTTTAATTGAAACGATAGTTTCCTTTGTACAATGATGTACTTGTATTTAAACATGTTACGAAGTTTTCTGTATAAAATATTCTGGTTCATTTAAAACTGAGTTTCTCTTTTAATTATCATGTTATTCTATATTAGGTACATGGTGAGTTACTGTCCCGACTATGTCATATAACTATTTTTTATCGAATATTTTCTAGATTTTCAGATATACTATACATATAAGAACGTTCAGATTTCTTTATATTTGCTACACGTTGTTTACAGTTTTAATTTTTCTATCCTTTATACAACATAATATTTATATATCTGACCGGATAACGCATGACTGTTTTATAACTCTTCAGATGTGCTATACCAATTTGAAAGTTAAATTCAACATAATATTTATATATCTGACCGGATAACGCATGACTGTTTTATATATCTGACCGGATAACGCATGACTGTTTTATAACTTTTCAGATGTGCTATACCAATCTGAAAGTTAAATTCAACATAATATTTGCGAGTCTCTGGGAAGATGAGCTCGGCTCACAGAGTAAAGCATTGTCAAGCCTGGGAAGGTGTGGGGAGTGTAGGAGTAGACCACACAGCTGATGATACCGACAATTTGTTCCATCCTCAGTATGGTTCCCGCCTACTAAACAACTTCGTCTGGTGTGACCGGTGAAGACGTAAATGCAATACAAGAATTACCAAGACTGGTGTCGTGGATATTGGAAAGTCAAAGAAAAATCCATATATATATATAAATAAACATAATATTATATGCTTGTATTGCACACTTAGCGGGTTATTTGAGAATCGTTGTATTTGTGGACACTTTCGACTCAATAACGAATAACTATAACTTGGTACATGTAGACATGTGGTCGACAAGGACAGAAGCTGTACAAAAGGTGACGACTATCGGAATTACGTCGTTACGTCGGAGTAAGTGCTAAAATTACTTCAAGAGAAACCAGCTGATCGTTGAAAAGTTGACTTTAATCACAAATGGATAATGAAACAAATTCTTCCATCACGCTAAAATCAGCAGGAAACATATGCATAAACGCAATAGATCTAAGAATGATAATAATAAGTAGATATATAATAGAACAGTGATTCATTATGATAGTCAGATTAAAAAAAAATCCTACTATGAACTTGTTGTTGCAGGAGTTTAACGCTAGTTCCAACCGTGTTTCTTGCCATTTTAACAGGCGGGCAGTTTACCTAACATCATTCCTTAGTAGAACCAGTACTTGACTCCTATCCCCCGCAGGAAACTGTCAACTTTCTCAGTTAAAGAGACATGGTCCGTATCAGGGCGCGAACCCATGGCCCTCACTCTATGAGAGGTTACAAAGATTTACAGTCAGCGGCTCTAACAACGGACTTCCTACTTAAACGTAATTTGTATGACCGTAGTGAAAAGAAGATGTATTACTCAAACAATGCTTAAAGCCCCATGCCAACTTTCAATTGCTCGAATAGAATAATGTATTTAGACATAAGCAGTATTTGAAGGACTTTTTGGGAAAGGACTTTGTTGGTACTTTCTTTATTCTGTGATATCACTGTATCATTATTTAAAGATTTTAAATAAATAAAGTCTTGCTAAAAAAAAAAAAAAAAAAAAAAAAAAAAAAGAATAATGTATTTACTGAATTATGTAACTCTGTCATGCTGTATTATTTCGATCTTTATATTTTGTTATTGCGAAAGCATGTTGTTATTGTGTATCTAACCTGGTTTGATACAATAAAGATATATATATTCTGCTTGTATGTTTTATCGTTGAATAGAATACAGTCAGGAGTTCGGATGCGTAGTAATAAAATCACGAGTGCATAGGAGGCATTTATTATTTCTTGATTAAATGTGTAGGACCGTAGACAATTAAAGACTGTAGTATTAAAAGAACATTCTGTCTAACTGATTTTAATCACGGTTGCAAAGATTTTAGTTTACACTTTACAGAACAAACGAAACAAAAAGGAGAATAATCTATTCATTTTATTAGCGATTAATGGGAGACAACTTATTAAAGTCAACAAATAACAATTACGTGTTCATGGTGTACTTGTTAGTACTCAAACTCTTATTTGACTTTATTTGTAAAAATGCGAATGTAAATGTGTAACGGAATATATCGAGGGGTCATTTCAAGTGTACCGATCGTGTAATACAGTATTTTACTGTACAGAAATTTGAAAAAGATATATCATTTTTGTTTGATCATCAATGAAACTGTTTTTCTTACTTGGTATCTGGCTGGGTGTTTCTAGAAAGTCGGCACTGTATTCCCTACGTCGACAACACCCCTGTGCACACACCTACATGTAGTATACTTGTTACTTTAGTAATTAAGTATGTTGAGACATCCCCTTCGAATGTACCGTTTTGCATAATAAATTCGCTTAAGCATTCGCATTCGCACTTAATCAAATAAAGTCTATTTTGAATATTTCATGTTGACATGCCATTTACACGTGTGTTTTATTTTCAAAGAAAACACTTAATAGCTAAATCAACATGTTAAAAATTACAGATGCTTGCTCGTCTTTCAAATTGATTAAAAGTACTAGTGTTATCACATGCATCTATTGCCAACACGTATCAATTTTTTCAAATGCAAAAACAATTGTTACTGTAGGCTAACAATCATTGAAACAAATGATTTACAAAAGAAAAATAAATTAACGGAAACTGTGTTCTAATTAATCTTAAACAGTGATGACCGTATATAAATTTCCTTGATTAGAATTTTGCTACTTTTTCTTTATAAAGGGTTGTCGTTGTCGAATGACGTTTTCACATTTTTTTATATCATTAAAAGGCTGCGTTATATTTGTAACAAGTGCATTCGATTTTAGAAAGCAATGTTAAGAAAGCAATGTTAAGAAAGCAATGTTAAGAAAGCAATGTTAAGAAAGCAATGTTAAGAAAGCAATGTTAAGAATGCTTTTCGAACAAATAACAGTTAATTTCGCCGGTAAGATAAACGTCCTACTGCGACTGTAAGTATGTAGACCGCATTTTGCAAAATGCACACGTGACTGGATGAGCTGCAACAGAAGGAAAAGGCTACTAAAGAAATGTGTTGCATACTTTTGTGTGCACTGATGTTAATGTCATTTAATAAAAACATCTAGTATGCATGAAATAAACTATTTTCAAGTGATTCGAGAAAATGTTATCCATCAAAGGACGTGAACATTTCATGTCTGTGGGCGTTGAAATATTCACTCCTCGTATAATTGAAACATGCATTTATATAATTTCGATTTGTAAGTTATATTCTGATGTACTTGCACAACAATTCTCTCTAAGGAGTATGAGTTGTCACATTGTTCGATATTTATAGCGAGTTATTATGTGTCATAAAATCTGCTTTGATATTTGCAAAACAAAATTTGCAGCACCGAGTCCGGTAAGTTTTTATTATATTTACTGCAAAAGTCTTTGCTTTAAGAAGTAGCCTTTTGTTTTCTGTATTTCAGCATAGAAGAAACATTTAATAGAGGATGATTGTTGGTTTTGGTGTAATGTCACGTTTTATTTTATGTTTTCTAGTGAATTATAGAGTTTCTCAGTGAAATAAAAGTTTTGAAACGGTGGATTACCATTTTTATTTTCACTGTTTTTGCTGATTGAGTATTACTCCGCAATTCATGGCGTGGCGAAGTACAGACGTGTTTATTTAACAAGTGTTTCAATTTATATCTTATAAATTGATGTTTCAGTTTCATTGGATGATAGAGATAGATATGACATTTTAAATATATTTATCTGGAATAAACTTTAGAACTACGTTTGTTTCTCTATCAGTAATGATGGGAGTAATGCGGATCTTATTGTTAAGGGGTTTTCCATGGGGAATGAAAATACTACGATTCCAAATTTTCCTGATTATTTTGTCAAGTAAACATAAAATAAAAATAAAAATTTTGTTAAGTGAAATATCAATTTTATTTCACTCGTGAACACCAAAAACACTCGTGGCTACACAAATCGTGAAAATATCAGTTTTTGGGGTTCATTGTGAAATAAATTTGATATTTCACTGAATCAAACAAATAACCTCTATATAATTTCACCGCATGGGCACCAAAAGTGATATTTTTACGAGTGGCGCAGTCACGAGTAAAAATAACTACTTTTGGTGTGAAATTAACGTGATATTAAACCGATACAAACACTTTTTCTGTTTATGTTATGGTTAAAACTCTACTTTTGTTGAGTTTGTTTCTTTAAAATATCGAAAATCGCGGGAAAAACACTCGTGGCTACACAAATCGTGAAAATATCAGTTTTTGGGGTTCATTGTGAAATAAATTTGATATTTCACTGAATCAAACAAATAACCTCTATATAATTTCACCGCATGGGCACCAAAAGTGATATTTTTACGAGTGGCGCAGCCACGAGTAAAAATAGCTACTTTTGGTGTGAAATTAACGTGATATTAAACCGATGCCAACTTTTTTTCTTATTATGTTGTGGTTAAAACTCTACTTTTGTTGAGTTTGTTCTATAAAATATCGAAAATCGCGGGTCATTTTAATGACGTCATCGATGCATAGTTTCCAGCATTAATTACGCTCGGTATACTTATTGACGTTAATTCGGGTTAAAGATTGCAAAAACAGTGAAAATAAAAATGGCAATCCACTGTTTCAAAACTGTGGATTATCACTTTTATTTCACTGAGAAAACTCTATAATGCACTGGAAAACATAAAATAAAACACTTTTTTCAAATCTCCAACATTTTGTCAAAAATGAAATGGTAACTGCAAATATTAGTAGTTACTGTAAACTGAAAATACCGACTTTCTCGAAAAAGCTTCTAGCTGGTACATTTTCTATGTTCTATAACTTTCCGGTATTTAGAATTACTAAATGAAATTCCATTAAAAGAAATGAATTCTTCTGATTTTTCAGTAAAGCTGAAAGTCATGTTTAATGTCTGATATTTTCCTTCCCAAATAAATCGAATTAAGCCGTACAGTATAGTTGGTGAATTATTTGAAGTTGAGTCATTTCTTAAGGGGTTCGGTTATCTATTTTGTCGTACAGAAGATCCACCTGTCAACATACCAATGACTCTTCAATCCTCTTAGTTAGAAGTTTTGTCAAGTGTATATCCTGAAATACGTTAACGCTTGTTAAATATCTGTGGTCGCACCGGAGACATTTCATTTTTTTTGCAAGTAAAGAAACCGAGACCAAATGAACCATGAGATTTCACACAATTTACCACCCATTTTCCAAAAACTTTATGGGTTTGTGCTATATCCTGTTATCTTGGTATTTTTTACAAATCTTTTTTGACGGACACACCTATGAATTTGCAGCCACCTACAACGCATATACCAAATATAAAACTCAGTTAATTATGTGCTTAATACCCTGGTCACTTAAACGCTACGAGCTCCATACGAGTAGGTTTTCAGTCGTAATTTTGCAAAATCGCCGTACGGACATCGATTTTTTGAACTCGTAGAGGACTCTGGGAATCGATGAAAATGTTTCACGGAGCTCCCGAGTTTTCCCCGAGCTCGTAGAAAGTTTCGAAGTCGGGAGCAGCTCGCAAGGGCCCCTACGGGCACCACAAGGGCCCCGGTAGAGCTCGTACGAGCATCAAACGATGCCCGTGCATATTTGGAGAACCGCGAAGCCTGTTAAAGCTTGCCGATGTACGACGGTCACAGGAGAGTCGCTCGGTCAAGGTTTAATGTTCTAACGATACTACGGACTGCGGTTAGGGAACCTGCAATGTCGGCACGACGCCCACAGGGTGTTACGTTCGCCCTACGGGTTCCGTACGACATCCTAGACAATTGTAGCTAAAATGAGAAATTTTCAGATATCACTGGACTGGTTTATTCGGACATCGTACGAGCGCCGTACGAACACACGTGCATTTACGAGGTACGTCCGTGCTCCCACAAAGCTCCGCACGACTTGTCTGCGGTGTCCGTACGGATATCCTACAATTGCTCGCTCTAAAATATCGTACGGGGCCCGTAGGCATGTGACCGGAAGCTACGATTGTACGGAGCCCGTACAGATTATTTTTTTTATAAATCGTACGGACATCGTACCGATATATGACCAAGGCATAAATCAGTTCAACTTTAATTTGACCTTAAAAAGATAACCATTTATAGCCTGTCTTTAGAGCTCTTATACTGTCGCTGTATGCGCATGTCACCGAGTATTTTATGACAATGAGCTGTGACGCTCAGGTAAAATAAAGAATCTATTCTGTTCTGTCATCTTATGCACTTGTTTTTCTCTCCCTTGCTCAGATTACAGCAAATGCAATTCACAATTATTTGTATTAAAACTTAGTTTGGTTTTAATTTCGTTAATGAATGTATAACATTTTAAACCACATGAAACTTTAGAGATACTTTTAACCTTACCGACTATCAGATTTCTTGAGAAATCTTCTGATTGTCGCAAAACTTGCAAACACTCGTTTGCATTATCAGTGCCGAGGACGTGAAAAGTTTCAATGAAACAACTTTCATGGTTTTAGGTTACGCGTTTCACATTGTATGACCTCCAAGCTACTATAAATATATAAATAGTTAATTTAAAAAATAACATGAACGTCTCGGCGAAACCACTAGGACTTTCCTTTTTGGCTCCTTAAGCTAATTTGAAAAAGGGAGATGGATGCCTCCGATAAATAATAAAATCGTCTCCGAAATGTTTATACGGCTCGGCAGAGCCCTTTCTCCGACTCGCCTTATAAATTTAATTCTTATTTTAGAGGGTTTTCCAAAACGTTATCTTTATACATTTCGGCAGTTGAAACAATGGTTAATGGCTTATAGTCTTCAAATTATGCACTGTCAAATAGAAAGCGAAACAGTTACAGCCGTGTACCAAACCTTAGATTGAATTTAAGCCTAGAAGGTAAATCCAATTTGAAAAAAAAGGAATTCTGAATTTACTCTTTAGTACGGAACCACACTGTAAGTGGAGGACCATGTTACAATAAATATTTAGTTCTTGATTTCAGGACGAAAATGAAATTCCACACAGCAAGTTGTGTTCTTTTACTGTTTTTGTGCTGTCAACACAGTCATTCACGTAAAATATGTTTAGACTGGACCGGAAGTTGCTACGCAGAACACCGAAGCTGCAGTGGTCAGTCTTCTGGACTTAACATATATGGATACCCGAGTTGCTCGAGAGGATGTTGGAAAATAGGATTTTTACATGGAAATTGTGTGAAAGTTAAAACACCAAAAATCTACAATTGCAAAGTTAAATCTAATTCCGCATGGATTTGCCTTTGTAGTCATGGCCGGTCTGGCTGGAAGCATAAACATTGTTAAAAGTATTCATTCTTGACAGTTACATACTGCCGTTTACAAGAGGGGAAAGGGGCAGAGAATCACTTTCTTAAGCGCACTTAAACCGTACCAATAGTGAAAAGAACTCTAATGCAAAAATGTATTTTTTAATGCGGTACATCGAGCAGCATTCAAGAAAAAGGTTTTAGTTCGATTAAATTGTGGTAATTATTTTGATGTAATTGGATTTTTTTCATCTTATAATTTATAGGCTCTTCTCAACAGATACATGTATAATGAAAGTGCATGCCCAAAATGATATGAGATAGGGTCTTTGTTTTTACACTAATAAAAAACCTCAGTTTGAAGTGAAACTTCCTGCCGTTTTGTTTTTAGTAATGCATTTGCATAACTTTATGTCTTGTTAATCACGTATTTTTTCTCATTTTTTTTATAACTCTTGATACATTTCACCACAAGCAGTATTTGCTGTTTACGTTTTCATAATTTGACATTATACATATTGACTGTGATAATTTGATATATTTTTCTTACATAGTATTTTATTTGACAAATGTTTTCATTCTATATTGAAAAAAAACCCCATTAAGTTCAGACTAGACTTGTGCTTTACTTTTGCAGTCATATAGTTTAAATGCAACTGTTTTTTTAATAAAATTCAATTTGATTTAACATTGATAAAATAAGTCACTAAATGGTGCGTTTGAAATTTTGCTTAACACTTTACGTCTTATTTAAGTCATCCAGTTTTTTGTAATAAGTTTGTTTATCAGCTTTTTTTGGACATATTTGTGTTCATTTTGGTATAAATTGTAGTTCAGTTATTTTTTTATAATTATGTTTCATACTTATGTGTGTAATTACGTATATGTGCGTTACAAGTTTGTAAATTTATTGAAATGTTTTCTTCCAAAATAAATGTATAAAACTACCCGTCTGAGCACTATTTATATACGCTTTTTCATTAATATGTAAAACTGAAAGTAGAGCTATTTTTGAAGTGTATCATTTTTTGATAAAATATTCTTGATGAAAAATAACTTAATTTAAAAGACGAGCCAAACCTTCAAAAATAAATGACTTAATTTTAAAGACGAGCCAAACCTTCAAGTAGCTGAGGAAAGTAAATTCAGTAATTACTTACCCTTTACCACAGACCGGTAAACCCGATATAGAGGGAGCGGCTAACGGTTTATTGAAAGTTTTTGTATAAGGGTTTAGTTTTTCAAGATTTTCCTTGTGCACTGTTATTTGTAAAGAAATTTTCAATCCACAGTTTTAAGCTAAGCTGCGATGATTTATGAACGTCTTCGTAGGTATAAATTTGGTCATATTTACTAAGAGTTTGCTTGTTAAATAATCAGTTTCTGGCTATAAGTTGTTTTAATTATGTTTACAAGATTATATATGTCAGAATACTTATTAATTAACCGATGTATTGAACTGAACCGATAGAATGTAGTATTAACTACATAATTTCAAAATCTCAGCACATAGAACACAGTTTAAGTGATGTTTCAAACTTTAAAGGTGACTATGTACAGTCAAAATTTTTATATTTACACGCACCAACTAAATCCTAATTAACTAGTGTTGTTTCTTAACATTGATTATTAAAACAATGGTGTGATAATACAGAAATATTGATCAATAAAATAAAAATTTGGAAACTACAAAACACATTCAAACTACAAGTTCAAAAATGCAGCAGTGCACTTTTATCTTGTTTGTTGAAAATCTAAATAAAAATACTTCCAGGAAAAGATGAAATCACGGTCATTATGAAAGGCTGATCATTTTCCTCGGTGTATTTTTCCATGAATTTTGCTATTAACATTTGATAAATCTTTAACTGGAATGAGTCATAATATATGACAACAATAAGCAAATAACAATTCAAATTGGTATATTAAGTTGACGTCAGTGACTGATCTGATGCAATTTTGCATCAGACATATCTCGAGTTAAAGTGCATATTGCTGTAGATTGCGCACTTAACGAAGAAGCTATGCACTTTGTTATAACGTTTACGAAAGAAGGTTATCAATGTGCATAAAGCAATACGCATGGATGAATCATAAATGACTATTAATATATAAAGACAGCACATGGAATTATTAAGAACAAGCATGCCGCTTCTGAAAGTACACAAAACGTTGATAAAGACTGTAGCAAAACCGTAACCAAGCACGGATGACTTATATTATTTGGATAATCTCGGAACACAAGAGACTCAATTTCCATATTAAGCAATAGCAAACAATACAGGTTACCGACAGACCGACAGAGTAACTACGTAACATGTACTTGAGCACCTGTTGCGAAAGGTGTGGCTAGCCAGTATCATCCGAGAACAGATGTACATGGTAGACAAGAGGACACCCGTAAGACTGTACAACTTATTGCTGTGACCCGAATTATAGTGTACGTTTTGAGCGAGAAGGAAACATAAAGCGAATACATACAACAATAACACAATTTAAGTTTTAATTTTAATACTTTTGATACCTTTTCCACGCAAACTAGGTGTCAACAAAACAGATTTTCACTTTCAAACTCCGGAAATTACATTTAACAGTGACGTTTTTTCTTCGTTTTCATGAGCCGGATAACTTGTTCATCCGCGCTTGAATCAAAGAGTTACACGAGTCTGTG
This sequence comes from Saxidomus gigantea, assembly GCA_032359765.1. NCBI lineage: Eukaryota > Metazoa > Mollusca > Bivalvia > Venerida > Veneridae > Saxidomus > Saxidomus gigantea. The sequence continues at coordinate 29,514 of JAUMHA010277697.1, read as the reverse complement.
CCTAAGAATGGAAAGGCTGAAAATGATATATTTTGCAAAACAAAACAGGGTTCTGATAAGTGCATTTTGTTTAGATAATGTACAAAACATATGATAATATTTACATGCATTTTAATGCAAGTATGTCAAAGGTCTAAGATATATTAAGTACAAACAGACCAACATCTTACAGTCATAGTTCGAAAAACTCATCGTCACGGAGGTTGGAAAAATTCCTGTGTAGGTAGGGTTTCCAGAAGCGCAGTATATTTTGTTATTTTGACCTGTTCGCACAAAAAAAGAACAACATGCAATGCTTTTCAAGTTTGTTTTGATTTCTGACTGTCACTGTGGATGTAAAATGGTAAGAAAGAAAAGAAGAGAAATCAACTTTCAACTTCTTTAATGCAAACACAGAAAAGGTATTTAATTATTGAAGGCAATATGTTACTCAAATGCTGGATAAACAGAGAACTAGATACGAAGGTACCTCTGTTGGGCAACTTTAAAATGGTACAAAAAGGTCTCGGAAGTCGTTTGGATTTCATTCTAAAACGGAACTTTGCTGCTTACACTTCTATCCAAAGTTTAGTCTCCATATTTTTCTTAATTCAATTATGAACTTACAGAGAGTAAGTAACAACAATATAGAGCAAGCAAAGCAAGCCCGTCTAAACCAACCGTATTTCAACTGTCTTCGATACATTTAACATTGAGCGTTCAAGTGAAAGTGGGTCTCTGTAAAAAAGATATGCTTAAAACACGTATCGCCCCAGGTCAGATCTGAAAAAGACTGTGTGTTCAAATGTAAAATACCGAATGTTGAATTAAGATAATTAAGTTTAGTTATGCATTTATATTTAAGAATAGGATTTGATAAAGAATTGTGTTACATAATTACACGTCAGTAATCTTAATATGACAATACAGTATATGAGCTCTGCTGCACGAAAACCCATGTAAGGCACCCGCGCCCAGCATAAATCTAGACAAGACAGCCAAACCGCATTACCCGATACGGACCCATACTGCTCACGGAAAGCGGGCTGTACAGATCCCGAAGTCAAAGCCTAAAAACAGGCAAAGCTATCCAATTACGCACTCTAATTTGACATTGAAAAGTTATACCATTTACACTGTTGTACTGAGCTTTATGCACATGCAATCTTTGTAAAATTATTTAAGTATATAATGACGATGAGCTGAGACGCTGAAGTCATAACTAAGTATTTGGTATGTTCTGTTATGAAATCGTATGCCTTGCTTTTACGGAACTATGTGCTTTTATCTTCTTTTCTCAGATTGTAACAAATATACAATTCACCATTAATTGTATTAACACATAGTTTGGTGTGAAGCTATATAAATTATATACATGCTAAATGTACTGATCAGCAATATTATACGTACACCTTATTGACCGAGAATCAGATTGAAATAGTTTAAGTAATCTTCAGATTGTGAAACTTGCAACAACTGTTTTCTTTGATTAAATATACACAATTTTAGCATGTCAAGTGACTTTCTACAGGCGTTTACGAAAGGTGATCCAGAATTAACTTGACTGTTTCAATTACTGTGACATAGCTTGCAGCAGCACAACGAAAAACCCATCATTTGATGTTTAATCTCTACTGGATCATACCTGAAATATTCAGTCCATTTGTACAATAAAAAATGCGTTTAAGATACGAACAAAAACAGCAAACATGAAACATAAAGGCGGGGACCGTCAACGAAGTCAGAATGACGTTGGCTGAATTTCCACTGACAGTATAATAGAAAAATTAGTATCCAACCCCGACGGCAGCCAATCCGGCTTCTGGACCACATTTCTATGATAATGAGCCTTTCATTATAATAGTATACCTTTTGACACTGGTCTGCGTTAATTAACTGAATTTAAAGGATAATTTAAGCATAAAAGTGAAGAAAACTCTTTTCGCGCAAAATATGCGACGTCATTTTACTGACGTCATCGCGTAAAAGTGGTAATGACCCAGATCAAAAGCGAAGTTATTAAAGTCATGCATATGCACGAATCTTTTATGGATAAATAGAATGCAATCTTACAGATAATGACAAGGTGTGGATTGCACGTACAAACAATACGGATTTTTTCCTGTCAGTCCGTATTTTATGGTTGAATAAAGGCTTTTGTTAATTTTTGACTTGATTATTTATAGGTATATAATAAAATACTTTCTTTTTAACTATAAAAACGCAAGAAATCCACATGGTCCTGTATTTCTTCATTTGCAGCTGTTTTGGTAACACTATAATGTTGCATAACTAGACCTAGAGTGATCGCAAATCTCCCGCACAGTGACCCGTGCGTCAATATCGTCAACATCTTTAATTGCTTAAACCAACACTTTGCGTGCGACAAACTCTAAGGGGTATGTCCCAATGCATCTACTAAAAAGCACTATAACATATCACAGATTTCATTCAGATAGATGTGAAAGAGATAGGGTTCATTCTGAAGACGTCAGCTTTGTCATCTCTCGGATTTAAGTAGTTGCCTACCCAAGTTAGCAGTAGCATCTTATTACAGTGTGCATTATCTGCGATTCTGACAACGGCATTTTTTGGCCTTACATTGCAACTTGTTTTATAGTGTTTTGTTTTAACGGAAACGACTTGCTATTTTGTAAAATGAGGTATAAGACCAAACTTTAATTCCGAAACCGAAGACATTTACATGCGAGTTTACCCATTACTGGTAATTGGTCGGCTTAAAGACGATTTTATACTATAGAAAAGCTGTACATTACTTTCCATGTTTCTGGACAATGTATAATTTGCGTAAAACGTATGTCAAAAATTAAAGTTCCTTAAAGTCACATAATCACAATTACAAGTAGCTTTGATTTTACCAGAAAGCTGTTTTACCAGCAGAAATGATCATTAACCTTCGTAACTTTGATTTTTAAATCGATGTACATGGTAGAAAAATAGTTCAGTATTTATTTTTCAATGATATTGGAAAGAATAAGAAAGACTTTCTTGCAACTCTTTTATATGAATTTTATAAGTCTCAGCCGGCCCTGCGACTTCTCCCTGTGTGAACTTGCCAAAACTCCTGACAGGGGCAGGTTGAAGAAAGACAGATGCAGATACAAGGAAATCTGGGTTCCTGACCCTAGCTATTTTTACAAAAAGTCCCCTTTTTTCTTTTACATACCCGATGTAAAGCACTGATACACTGGAGACTACCTCTAACCAGTTCATTTCTTGATGGATGAAAAACACTGAAAAGCGTTTCTGAAATTTCCAGTTCCCCTCTTTAGTACTTTCGATTCGCTTTCCAACCATTTTCTTAAAAGTGAACAACGACTAACAACTTAGTACATTGAAAATTTTAGTTTCTTATAACAGAGATTACCTAATAGCAGAGTTTGCTATAACTAATTGTTGCTGTATAGACACAACATTATGCACGTTCTGATCTTTCATATTATAGCTTCAGCTTGGAATTGAGAAATGAAAAACAAATTACACGTATTTGTAATGCACGACGACAGACACGTAAATATATATTTTGATATAAATATGACCGACATAAAGTCACTCCCTTCTGCAACTAGGAAGTAAATTTATGTTACTATAGTGTATATCTTGCTCATTATCTATAAACAATAAATCAGTTCCTCTGTGATTTATAACCACTTTATGCGCACATAAAGCGTTGCCAAAAGCATAGCGGAAAAGCTAACTACCGAAGCATGAAGTTAAATCACCGGCTGTTGCAAAGTCTGTCCCAGTTAATCAATGTATATTGAATTTCATTCGCTTAAGCAGATAAATACATATCAAGGCAATTTTCATGGTTGTGGTTAAGTAGACGTTTTTTCACCTTCCCAACTCCAACCTTAGCTGGGGTATTTCCCTTTACGCATTTTGTTTGTTGGATTGTTTATTATGTATCGGTGAAACCAAGATGAAACAATAAGGCTACCTTAAACCTGATATCACATCCGATCACTCAAATTCTTACAATTTTAGACTAGAATAGAAGTTATTTTTAAACAATTTGTCAGTTTTACCAATGGTTTTTTGTATAAAAAGGCCCGAAATTTTCAAATCCTGCACTATCAGATAGAAAGTGAAACAGTTGTAGCCGTGTACCAAGCCATATATTGACTTTTAGCTAAGAAGGTATAATCCAGTTAAAATAAATGATGTTTGATGTTTTAAATATGATTTTAACTTATAAGTGTTTTTGCATTATAATTTTCTCGCTAATATTTGATATTTAATATGTAACCGCGCTGAAGGCGGAGGAGCACGTCGCAACAAATAACTATTTAGTTCTTGTTTTCAGGTAGAAAATGAGATTCCACACAGTGAGTTGTGTTCTTTTACTGTTGCTTTACTGCCAACACAGTCAGTCACGTAAACTATGTTTGGACTGGACCGGAAATTGCTTCGCAGAACACCGGATCTGCAGTGGCAAGTCTTCTGGACTTAATATATATGGGCTCTCGAGTTGCTCGAGAGACTGTTGGAACATGGGATATTTACATGGAAATTGTGTGAAAGTCAATACGCCGAAAATGTACAATTGCAAAGTTAAATCAAATTCCGCATGGATTTGCCTTTGTAATCATGGCCGGTCTGGCTGGAAGCATAAACATTGTTAAATTAATCATTCCTGACAGTTACATACTGCCGATGAACAAGAGGGGAAAGGGACAAAGAATCTAGGTCTTAAGTGCATTCCAACAATTATAATAAAGAAAAGAATACCGAAACGAAAATGTATTTTCTAACATGATACATGGAGCAGCATTCACGAAACTGTTTTTGTTCGATTAAAAATTGTGTTTTTTTACTGAATAATTTGTAGACTTTTCAACAAAAAACATGTTTTATGGAAGTGAACGCGCAAAAAGAATGAGGCAAAAATTAGAGATGCCCAGTTGAAGTGCTTTTGCTCAGTTCAAGTGAATCTCCCCGCCGGTTTATATTTTTAATGCATTTGCATAAACCTATCTCATGTAAATCATGTAACTGTTTTCTTTTTTTACATTTATTTATAACGCTTTATACAATTTACCAGAACCAACAAATGCTGTTTTGACATATACATATTGACTGTGATATTTTTATACAATTTCTAGTCATATTATTTCATTTGATAAATGCTTTCATTCCGTACAATAATAAGATTACCCGTCATCCTAGATCATTAAGACTGCACCTAGACTTTTGCTTAACTTATGCATCCGCATAGTTCAAATGCAGCTGTTTTTGAAAGAAAATCATTTTGATATTTATTGTGTTTGAAATGTGTCCAAACATTTTACGTCTAATTCAAGTAATTCCATTTGCTGTTATGATTTTCGTTTATCATCTTTTTATTACATATTTGTGTTCACTTTGGTATATTTTGTAGTTCAGTATTTTTTTTTCTGTTTCTTATGATTATAACGTTTCATAATTGTGTGTGTAATTACGTATGTGTACGTATTGAGTAAGATAATGTATTGAAATATTTTCTTCAAAATTAAATGTATAAAACTGTTCTTTTGTTCACATTTTATATATGCTTTTTTTTATAAATACGTATACTCAACGAACGTGGAGTTTTAAAAAGATAAAGTGTATCACTTTTTAAATAATAACACTCTTAATTTATGAAAAGTACTTTAATTGAAAAGACAAGCCAAACCTTCAAAATCAGTAATTGAGAAAAGGCATTTCTCTAATTGCTTATTCTTCATCACAAACCGACAGAGCGGAGCGGAAGCGGCTGACGGTAAATTAAAAGTGTTTGTATAAGGGTTGAACTTTTAAAGACTTTTTTCATATATGTAAAGAAATAACCAATCGACATTTTTATGCTGCGATGATTTATGAACTGAGTCGTCTTTGGTGAAATATTAACTGATACATTGCTTGTTAAATATTCAGTTTCTGGCCAAAAATTGTTATAATCATGTGTACAAGATTGTAGTTATTGTAGTTCATTTTCCTCGAAGACTTTTTTTTAACGAATTTTGATGTTAATTTCTGATAAATCTTTTAACTTCAAGGAGTCATAATATAGGACAACAATAAGCAGAAAGACTCTCGTAAACAACAATTCAAAGGGATGATTTTAGTTGACGTCAGTGACTGATTAATGCTGCAAAAACTGATGCAATTTTTCACCAAGCAGATCTCGAGTTATCGTGTTAAAAACATGTAGTGCGTATTGCTATCAAATAAAAAGCGGAATTGCGCACTTAAACAAGAAGATTTGCATATTGTTATAACCTGTACCATAAAAGGTTATCAATTTGTATTAAGAAATGCGCATGTCATTTTTAAGTTCTATTCATATATGAAAACCACAAATCATTTGAGAAAGTACAAACGATAAAAGCTACAACAAAGCCGGGCAGGGTTAACTAATATTTATTGGATAATCTCGGAACACAAGAGACTCAAAGCCCAAACGAAGCAATATCCAACAATACAGTATACAGGCGGACTGGTAGAGCAAGCAACGTAACATGTACCTGAACACCAGTGACACTGTGATCAGTTAGTATCCCCCTAGAAAAGATGTACATGGTAGACAAGAGGACACCAGTACGACTGTGCAACTTATATCTGTGAACGGAATGATAGTTTACGTTTTGAACGGGAAAGATACATGAAGCGAATACACGTGCAAAATGATACTAGGGAAAACAATGAAATAAAAAAAAATAACGTCGTACACAATATCTCCACCAAATTTGAACATGCAGTGGCGACACCTTTCGAATATTCATACCATACATAATAAGGAACAAACTTAAACATGGGAATAACAAAGACCAGAACAATATTGGCCAAAAATTGCAATTAGAAGCATGCTGCTGAAACAGTTAAGGCAGATTTATACAAGCATCTTTATATAGTGCAATTAGATACTTCTAATCGCTCCCTGTTGCAAAATCCCAAACTTCACAAGAGGTATTGTTATCTGCACTTGAAACACAGGAGTATAAAGTTTTGCCAAAGAATAGAAAGACTGAAAATAATACATTTATCAAAACAAGGTCACAATTGCTGTATTTTGTTTATATAACGTACCAGGCATATCGCATGATGTCCCTGCATTTTCATGCTAATATCTCGGAGGTCTAAGATCTTTTTAGTATGAAAAGATCAACATTCTATAGTAAAATGGCTTTTTATGCATTTGTGGAGCCGCCGTGGCGCGGTGGTAGCGCGTTCGCTTAGGTTCGACGTGTCCCGGGTTCGATTCCTACCATAGCCATGTCGGTATTGTTCTTTGGCAAGACACAAATAATTCAACATTGCCTCTCTCTCTCTTTGAGGTTGATCCCACTTGGAATGAGTCTCGAGAGCGATCAATCTAAGTTATAAGAAATAAATTAGTATATATAGCATTTGTAATGGCAATGCTCTTTAAGTTTGTTTTGATTTCGGACTGAAAAAATCAAGACAGTCACGGTCAGAAAGAAAAGAAAGAAAATCAGCTTTCAAATGTTGACTTGTTTTGGACAGCACATACTGAGCTTGTTTAATGCAAACAGCAGAACATGTGTTGAATCATTGTAGTCAATAGCTTGCTCAAATGCTGGATAAGCGGAGTGCTAGATACAAAGGTATCTCTGTTGGGTAACTTGGAAGAAAAAAGTCTCGGAAATCGGTATGATTCATACTAGGACAACATTTGCTGCTTACCCTTCACTCCTACGTGTAGTTTCTTGGTATTACTTAATGTAATTATGAATGACGAAATATGAACCATTACCATGAAGCATGTAGAATGGTAATTAACAAGATAGAGCAGCGACCCGTTTTAGCCAGTCTTTGTTACATTTCAATTTGAGCATGCCGGTGAACTGTGACAGGGTCAACGTAAAACACAATGTAGTCCTACATACGTTTTTTCTACATGTGTCTAAAACATCGCATTGCCAATTTTTATCCCAGTACCTCAAAATTTTGAGCGAATGGGGATTATCTGGCCATGTCATACACACTATTCACACTATTAAGCAGATTGCGATCTCTTTTTTCTTTTCCATCATTAAAAACAACAAACCTACAGGCTTGCCGTTTTCACCACAAAAAGGCGGAAGGATAAGACGTAGTCCACTATACGTCATAGTTATCAACACTAAAGGAATACCAAGCTGAAACATTGAAAACTGAATTAAATGGCCATCATAGACTCATATAAGGATCATGTCAAGCTGCTATTTGACAGTGCTCTACAGAAACATTGTGAAAACCCTCTGATTTGTATTTACAAATGTTCTTCCCCATCTACAATTGCAACATGAACATAATTCGTTTGACCTTTTTTCCTAAGCCTTACTAGAACGGGTTTATCAATGTAAAATTACAAGACAGTTAACCCTTTATTCTAACGCACTACCGACGTGATGTCGTTTCTGATCCAGTACATCATTTAAATTTGCGACTATTAAATATCGCATAATTATATACTATGTAGTCGCAAAAATAGAACGGCTTTTTTATTATCGCATTTAAACATATTGTGCATTAGAAAAGGGTTAACTTAACTATTTAGTGATTTTGACATTTGCGATCGTATATACGGTTTTAATGGTCGCCAACAGTTTTAATAGCTCCGGCTAAAGTAATGTGATCATTCAGATATGTGTATTTTTTCATTTTATATTTATAAATTGTATCGTCAAAAGTCAGCTGTATGTAACAATGTTTATTGAGGCGAAATTGTTTAGAATACAAACTGTAATTTCCTATTTATGGTGCAAGAAACTTAAGTATAATCGGAAGAAGCTAAAATTCGCCAATAAATTTAACGCTTAAATACGTCAAATAATTTTGCTTTTTAAAAGTATACAAATTTGATTTTAGTGTTAGATGGTGTACATAATTTTTATCTTATATCGGGAGTCATTTAAACATCCGCATTGTTTATGAATACGTTTGAATGTGCTTGAACATAAGTTTAGACAATTAAGGGACGAAAAACGTTTACAAATTGTCTAGAGAAATTGTATAGGCGTATTCGCTTTTGGCTGTTAACATATGCAAAATGCCAAAGTATTCAAATCTTCCTGGATGAATACTTACGGGATTGTACTCGGTATACCTGGCAAAGTTATGAAAAGTTCATCGAGTATAAATGCATTGGCTTACTTTATTCAATATACATTGTATTCAGAAAGGGGGTTCCCCCTAAAAAAAAAAATGAATAACCGAAATTTTATCTAATCGTCAAAGGTAATGGGTAATCGGTCCGGCCCGCAGACGACTTTCAATGCTGCCTTCCGTCATGAGATATGTTCAAACGTTTAATGAAATGAAGTATCACGGAACATATTATTTGTGGTGATGGACCATGCATCATACGTGACGCCTGTTAAATTCCATATATGCAGAATTTTGAAGGCCGTTGGTAACTTTAAATATTAAAATTGCTCACTGATGAAATTGACCATTTGTACAAAACATTCCTAACGTTGCTTTTTAAACCGGAAGATCATGTTATTAATATAGCGTTACTTTTTCAATGATATTAAAAATTAAAAAAAAAACCTTGTGCCAACATCGTACTAATACAGCGAGGTACTTTTTCAATGATAATACAAGTTTTAAAAAATCCCGTCGTGAAGAAACGACATGGATGTAAAAGAAAGTCATACATTAACATAGTTTTAGAGTAAACAGAATACATTTATGCCATTCTCAAATCGTAAATTCAGATTGATAATGGGATTAAAATACAATCTTTTGAAGTTTACGTCATGATGGTAGTATTTTTCAAATAAGCCCTCGTGTCAGGACTTCCTAGCTAGTTATAAAAATGTATCAAGTGATTTTGCGTTTTTCAAAGAGTCATAACTTTGCCAAAAATGTACATTAGATGATCAATACATCATGAAAAACTAAAATCTATACACACGATTCGCATCCGGTATAAATAACACCACCCACGTATTTAAAGTGATCGGGACAAATTTTCTTTTTATTTTATGTTTTTTTGGCAAAATATTCAGTAAAACTTGGAATTCTAGTATTTCTTATTTCCCATGGAGAACCCCAGAATGATTACTATCATCATTACTGAAAACGCAACAAAAATAGTTCAAAATATTTTGATTATTTCAGACAAAAGTATTTAAGAAGTCATATCTATCTTTATCAAACAACGAAAATAAAACATCAATTCATTAGATATAGGCCTAAATTGATATTATTAAATAAGTCTGTACTTTGTCACACCATGAATCGTGGAGTAATACTCAATCAGCTGTTCATTCATTAAAAAATGCTGGTCCAGGGCTGACCTAAGTGCAAAATTTGTCACAATTTAATGCATTTGTGAATGATAAGCGATTGTAGAAGTAGTTTTCCACTTTTTATAGGTGACCTAAAGATGTCGGACCATGATCATACAAGTATTAAGAAAGTACTGTGAAAATTGGATGGTGGTAAAAAAAATGAAAATCAACTTATCTCAAATTTTGATTCAAGGATAGAAAATGACCTAAGAAAATGAATACCCGCAACCCTATATTTATTGCAAAAAGTCATAAGTGAGAAATTGGATAAAGCATTTTAGCGCAATAGATCACTCGCTGTCAATCATGTGTATGATACTTTTGTATGGAGGACGAGCTGGAGATTCTGGATGTGAAATTATGGGACTTTTGTTTAGAACGTGGTTAAAAATTAGTTCGGCAAAAACAGTGAAAATAAAAATTATATTTTAACTGTTTTGAAACAGTGAAATACCAATTTTAGTTCACCGATAAATTTCAGTATTTCACTGAAAAGCATAAAATAAATAATTTTCTTTTTATGAATCATTCTTCTTTTGAATAAGTAAAAAAATTCCCAACGCAAAATTTTAGTGTGTGCAGTACCTGACCGAAAAAAATTAATGGAGAGGTATAATTATTATATATATAACATAATTATACTGTGTGTTTAAAAAGAAAAAAACAAACTATTATCTGATGTGTGTAACAGGAGCCTTTTATCAGGCGTAATAAAAATGGGCAATGAAATTATAATTCTGTTTTACATTTGTATATCTTTTCTCAAAATAGTTAAAACGATCGTGGTTATCGTTTACATCTTAGACATCTATTATTGAAACGCTTTCATAGTATTTCATAGTAAAGACGTATTTAACAAAAAAGAAAAGATTGATATTGACTTCCGCATACCTCGAATACATACATGCCCACTTTTACATTTTACCGCCCCCATTTATACATGCGGTAAGAGATTTACAACCTATTTTCTACCACCTATCTATCTACTCATCCAAACCCGGGACAAAATTTCATACAGTTAAGTCACATTTGTATGCAAACTTCATTTTTGAATAGCATTTGTCTTTCGATGACCCTGTTGAAACAACATAATTCAGTATATTCATTGTTTAAAAATCAATCCGTGTAATCATGCTTTTTAAAACTGAAAAAAATCCTACTATGACCTTAAATTTATAAGATATGTTTTATCTTTCTTGATAGAAAACACGTGATAGAACGTGTCATACAAAAACATACTACCAGGTTGCAATAGCAAGTTACTTTATGAAGCAATAACTTTGACCTCAAAGCACTCTCGACATTTTTCCACGTGCAATATCTACATAGCATGACACATTGCAATATTTCAGTCCAAACTCCAGTCATTGAGCTTAAATCGTTTCTGATTTTTACATTTGTATTGAAATAGACTTTGATCTTGACCCCAGTGGTCTTACATACAATATCAGACTGTGCGTCTATATAATATTTGCCTGCACCTAGTTTGGTGACAGTGCGTCAATTTAGCCAGAAACACTCTTCTGCAAACCCAACAATTGATCATGAGACTTTCAGAACAACACGCGAAACTCTACCAATACATATCGGTTACGTAAAATAACAGTCTTTCAGTAATAGGGGAGTTTTAGTGGAAACCATCGAGAACGATAAATATATGCCAATCACAATTTCGGAAAAGGCTTTTACAAGTAAATCATATATGTAAGCAAAACGTGTTTGGCTTTTTAATTTCTGCTAGTTAATCTTTAAAAGTCTGTGAATGGGGTGAAATCAAACTTTTCGTCTTTTTTACGAATCTGCCGAAAACTTTCAGCTTTTCCATCAAGACGATCGGATACGAGTTTTATGTGTTTCAACGGGTGCATTTAAAGTGGAGTCATCGTTTAAATGTTGTCAGATTTTACGCATGCGCAACAAAAAATAGAGCAATCACGTTCCTGCAGACACGTTTTCAATTCTATTTATATGATTTTTCTTTTGTTTGGTCCAACCTATCAAACTATTTCAAAACTTCCTGAATAATAAAACTGACTTATCCTAAAGATCTTATACCTACGGCTTATATTTATTCTACGTACAGAAGTTATATTTCGTTGAAATCGTTAGGTAATATGTGATTTTTTTTCTATTCAGTGCGATCGGAAATCCTGTTTCGATCTTTAGACACTTTACTTTGCTCGCAAACTAGTTTGTTGCGTAGGGTGAAATAAAATTCAGCCATTCAAATTTCATTTTATGGTTTCAGTATGAAAAAACACAATTCTGATCAGATACTAGTAGTTTTGTGGAAGTTAGCTCTTAAACAAGTTTGTTGACTTCAAGGTGACAGGCTTAATAATACTATATCTTTAGATGGACATTTTAATGATCTCTGGTTGGACATACATATGTGTTTTCTTTTACATAGCCGTGTTGCCAATTTGCCTCTTCGCTACCAAAGATGAAACAAAAGACAAAAGACACGTTCGACTGAAGGGACTTTGGCAATAAATTTTCAGCGTGAAGTAAGAAATGTTTACTATTACTATTTCAAGAAAGGATTGAGTCGATGATTCGTACAACTTAGATATTATTTCAGGAATACAAAGAGAGAACTAAAATAAATTTATTTTATCAACAGTAAATTAATATTTTTTCACCAGCTGATGGTTAGGTTATCCTGTGGTGAAATTAGTTTTCGGATCGAAATAACAGAGGTAGAAACAATGAAAATGTTTAGATATATTAACTAAGACACCTCTATTAAATTTTTTCTCAATCAGTTATTTACAGTAGGATCAAAGCTAGGCTAACACCATCGATAGTGGGACTCGAACTCATGACCCTTTATCAGTTAAAGATTTAGTGATTTCAAGTTAGCGACCTTAACCGCTCGGCTCTTTTAATCACGAAATTCAGGCACCTTAAATTCGATGGATGAAATTTGTATTTAAATTATATACTTTTCTTTTCAAGTGAAACATGTACTTCTTCGTACGTGAAATATTCCTCACAAATTCAAGTTCTGCAAAAGATTCAAGGCAAATAATATTACTTAAGTGTACTTTTCATTTAACTATGTATTTATTGATTTTGATTTCGAGAAGTTTCACCATTAAAATTTATTTCAAAATATTTATTTCTTATTTAGGTGTTAACAACATTTTAATACTAAATTTTAAGAATAAAGTATATGTCATTTATAACATTCAATCTATTTCACTTGTAGAACATGCATATCATAGGGTTTTAGCACACATAAATGTAAAATGAGAAAAGAAAATATTCTAACAACTAATGCAAAAAGGAAACAAAATTGAATTTTAAGCAAGTGCTGCGGATGGATATTAAGACCTAAAATGCAAGTGAAGAAATGAGCTAAATACAACACAAAATCAAATACCAAATAAACTATTTTTTTATTTTAGATGATATATCTTTAACTAAATTTATACAATTTTGGAAATAAAATTGTATATGAATCACAAAATATATTTTACATCTTTTAAATTACATTAACAAACAATTAAGAAACCGTCCTTAAATTGGCCACAATTTAAAATTACTCTCCTAAGAACCAACAGAAAACTAACCTAACCTAAAATTACACCAAATCTCTCGCAAAAAAAATAGTTTTGAAAATAAATATTGCTAAAGACAGAAAATGGATGAATAGCTCTAATTCAGTTGCAGTTTCTCAAAGACATATATCTAATTAATGGCATTTCAAGGTAAAACGTGATTGCATTTTTCACAGTCAATGTGAGTATCTTCAATGTCAAAATATACCAAAAAGGTATTCGTTCCAACACATTTTCGGAATCTTCACATTATGTTTTTGTTTTTCATCAAATGATATCGCTGTCTAGTTAAAATATCAACTCAAATTAATGGATGACGCAATGTTGCGTTTATTGTATAAACTTATAAGTCCTATCACACTTCAAAATGGTCATATCAGATAATGGCCAACACTTGAAAGAAGCTTGCTGTGAAAACATTTAAGAAATATTTGTTGATATAGGTAAGGTGTATTTCAATGTTTTGACAAGCACAGCCAATTTGAAAAAGGAATTTTACAGATTTTTTTATGCTAAATTGGAATATATACAAATTCATATGACGGCTGTGTTCATACTTGTTTGGTGTATAAACCTGTGATTAATGCCCCATTTGACAATTATGATGGTAAGTTTGAAAGGTTGTACACCTTAATGTTTAATATTTTCCTTTTCATAATAAGTACCTTGAAACACATGTCTTCTTACCTGATTTTAATGCAAACACATTTTTTTCACATTAACTGTAGACTTGCTTAGATATCAACGACTACATATTTTAGTAATGGATAATATTTGTGCTTAAAGAAGGCATTATTGAAACCATTTTCAGTATCTATCAAAATAGCATATATGAAAAAATACTTTTATCGACAAAGCGAGTCCTTGAATAACAAAATAGATATTAGTGAGATTGTCTCCCACTGCCGACATTTAACAAGTGATTTTAATGTCGTGGTACTCAGTTGAAACCATTCACATCAAGAATATTTATTTCAAGTTTCTGTGTTGTTTTCACTTAGTTTGACAGTTGCATATGTTGGAATCAATTTAAAAAATCAAAATTTATTGTTTTAACTTTATTAAAGAAAGTTTAAAGTTATCTACGATTGAGGTCATAAATTTTAGGCGTATAAATCATACTAGTATCTCATTTAACAACTTAGATAGTATGCTTGCACGGTAATATCATTTTGATGTTTAATATTTTCTTCCTCATAGCAAGAACGTTGAAACACATGTCTGTTAAATGATTTCAGTTGCAAAATTTTCCTAGCAATGACTGTATGCTAAATAAGATCAAAACTTCTGTTTGCTTCTGTTCTATGTACTATTTGTGCCTAAAGAAAGCGTTATAAGAATCGTTTAAATTCGTTTTCAATATTTGTCAAAAACATCAAACGTAAACATAGCGGTTCCTTATCTTATAATTAAGATGTCTCCCAGTGCTAGCATTTGACAGATGATTTTTGTGTTTGATACCCAGTTGCAATCCTTAACATCAAGGACAATAATATCTATTTTCTGCGTAAATTCTTCTTGAGATTGCAACATAAAACCCTTTAAAAAAACTAACATTTATCGTTATTAATTTATTGAAAATTTAACTTATTACGGTGACTGAAGTTGAAATAAAAGGGTCATATTGATGAGCCTATTTGTTGATAACGGTACACATTCTACGATTTTTTTCAGGTAGCGTTTTGGAAAAAAATGTAAATTAATCAATGTCGGCTCTGAAACAAGCTTAAACATAAAAATGTATCCCGTCTTTTAAGTGGTTCCCCAAAATGATACTGTTTTCATGTATAATAGAAGCGTAACATTGCAAGTTAGAAAAGGTTACCATCACTAAATGCTATTGCATTGCTATAAAGAAGCTCGGAGAACAGATCTCAAAACGGTAACGCACTTACCGTACCACAATATACACCACATATCTTATAAAACTAGTATATATAGAGCCTCTCTGTTTGGAAAAAAATTAAATGTAAATGAAATTGAAAATAACAAGAAGTCCAGAATTCAAAGATGCACAATACACTTGATTAGGTGAAAGAAATAGAAACAGAAACAAATAAAAATGCTCTAACCGCCTGTGATCTATACTGACTTTTTCTGATCGATTCGTATCTACTTAAATGTCAGAAAAGTACTTAAAAGTTTTATTTGATAGTTTTAAAAACAGAAAAAAGAACTGTAAAGGGGTATTACATTTGATAGTCAACAAATTAATCAACAGTCCAAAATTTACAATATTTTACAATTCACACAATTCATAATATTTCATTTCGACATTTTGTTTTTATAAACGGGATAGGTCATTCTTTACACAGGATTTACAAACTCATATTATAAAATATCTGTGTGAACATAATATTTTAATGACAGAAAAACATTTTCAAGGAAGAAAATTTGTAAACTTCGAATAATAAAAAGCACCGGAAAAAAGAGTCAGTAGTTAAAAAAAAACAATGCAATTGAAATTTAACATGACTTACCATTTTTGAAAAGTAAATAATTCAAGGAATTTGTTAACAACGCATTAAATGCTTTGAAATCATGAGTTTTCGTTGTATTTTTTCTAACAACAAAGTTGATTTCATTTGAATTTACTTTTCTAGATTCTTTTCTATCATTATTCCTTTAAATTAAAAAAATCACCAACATTTAAAAAAGTAATGAAATCTTTTAAAAAGCTTTTCTTTCCCGATATAGAAATAATTCAATTTAGTTTTCCTTCCCTGCTGTATAAACAAAACAATTTATTCTTCCGACGGTGAACATGATCTGTTATAAATATAAAAAAAAACCTGTCTCTCAAACACACAAAACCTGAATATTGGAATCATATCAATAATAATTATATCTGTCATAAATTCGTTGGCTCACCGACGACAAGAAATACAGAATACATACAGAATACATATATCATGAAGACTCAAATGACAATACAAGACCACATAATCTAAATAGCGCCCTGCATAGCTATATGTTACTCTATTTCGGGGATAGGCAGACAGGGGAGCTTAAAGATACCTAATGCAGCAATGAATTTAAGAATATAAAGTATACAGGAAGCTATGTGTAAGCATCGGCTAGAAACCTGTTCGCCATCTGTCTTAATGTTTGTATCTAAATGAGTGAAAGATAACAAAATTCACCAGGGTTTACCAGAGAGCAGCATATTTAAACTTATTTGGGGTTACACCATTCTTGAATACAAGCATATATGGGGACAAGTCTTCTCAAATGTCCTTGCTATTAAACCGGCTCACCAGTTACTCGATTAATGTACCATGAAGGCTGCATGGAGAGGCCTACGCTATATTTTAATGAGAAGCTATCCTAAACTTTTAGTCGTCAGCATAGCATATTTAATGCATTACACGGGCATACAGAAATACATCACACAAGAACAAAATCATTAATGTTTCACAAATTTTAATAAAACAACGAATAAAACTATTTATTGAAAAGGTAATGCCATTAATTAAGTTTACGGAAAACATTACAATTTAGAATTTTTAATTTGCAAAATAAAATGAAAAATTATTTGTTTAGCGTTTCAACTTATGTTTTAAATAAAATCCAGATTTCATTAAATTCCACGTAGATAACTTATACATGTATTAGATAAATAATCTATTTTCAAGATTGCAGAATGCTTGAAAACATATATGCTTGAAGAAATAAACATCTTGTGTTACATCTCTTGTGTTACATCTCTTTGGAAAAAGACCGAAAAAAAAGTTGAAATAAAATATAACTGTAAATAATTTCATAGTCATAATAAGTATCGTTAATCTAGCGTTTATATGAGTATTATTGAACTATGTTTTAAAACAATATTCAGACATTTGACAGTCTTAATGGGTAATGGCGGTATTACAATTTATTCAAGTCACTAGTACCAGGGAACTAACCGGTACAAATCGTCTATGAACAGTTTGTAAGCTGACTGTTCTAAGACAACACTGGCAATATGATACGTTGATATTCTGTGTAAACACTACTGCCTTTTACTAATGTACAATGTAACACAGCATAAACGTTAATATTCTGTGTAAACACTACTGTCTTTTACTAATGTAACACAGCATAAACGTTAATATTCTGTGTAAACATGACTGCCTTTTACCAATATAACACAGCATAACGTTTGTTGAATAGTATGTTTAACTGAATAAGAAGAAGTGGCAAATAAGAAATTTAACACTTAACACATAGACATTTCAAATATTTCACCCATTAAAGAATATTCATTTACTTTCAGGTAAAAAAGATGAACAGTTCTTCGGTGTCCTTGGCTATCTTGTTGATACTATACATTTCGTCGGGTCAAACATTGTGCGTAGGTTGGACAGACACTTGCTTCCTAGATTTGTTAAGTTGCAATGGGATCACTTTAGGCCTGAGTATTCCCGGGCTACGCACTTGTGCAAAAGAATGTCAGTGTTTGGGATATCACTCAGGAAGGTGTACAAGAGCATACGGCACGCCGCTCTGTCCGCATAATCACCCATGGATTTGCCTTTGTCATGGAATTCACAGAGGACACAGAATTAGACACTGTTGACTTTGTTCATCGTGTAATACATTACTCGATTATTTCTATGATACGTTACTTTTACATATAATTTATACGTTCACTTTGTTCTTCGATTTTTTATTCATTATAATTATATTGACGTTGTTGATGTTTATGTTGTTCCGTTGTGCAGAAAAAAGACATTCCTGCATTTTCTGTTTATAGTTTATATTTCATTACTTTACAGTTTAGTATTTATTTATTTATTTATTTATTTCATAAAACGATTAGATATTTGATTGACTAAATGATTGATTAATGATCTCGTTAGCTTTAATATGTTTTTATTCGTATATCAAATCAAAACGGAGATGGATAGATTGGACGATGCTTTTAATGTATGACACAACTACTTTGAAAATAATCGTAACAAACAGAACAATAATAGGGGCGAATAAGAAAACTAGACTTCACAAATTCTGTTGATACTGAGTGAATCTTGTTAAAAACTTTAGTCAATTTTCATAAACCACCAAAGTCCATCTTACCACACAGAGTTCGGGAAATTGGCAATAAGTCTATGAAAATATTGGTAAAGAAGACACGCTTTTGACCGATTGCAATTCAAATATAGGCCTGCCCAAACATGTAAACAATGATTCTAATTTTGATAATAAAAATCATCTGACTTTCATTTAAATAGATCATGGTTTTGAAATCTTAGCGAGATATCAGCTTTAATGATTCCCCGGGCTTTGGTGTAGCCTCAATAATGTACTTTACATAAAATATTTAAAGAAAATAACCGAAGAAGAAAGCATTACATACTTGAAATATATTGGTTATATCATAATTATGTGTGAACAAGAATTACATTGTCAAAGTGGCCTTATTAAAGAGACACAGTGTATATGAATTTTTTTTTTACATCTTTTTGTTTTGGGTGTCTGTAGTTTTGTAGAACTCAAACCACTTCACACTTTTGCTTTTTGCTTCCTTTGAACATGAATTCTATGTTAGGAGAATCAAAAGTGGCTTACACATATTTCGTTTGACAAAATTTGTATGTATATAAAAGTATAACATTTTAGTAGATATAACTGCAAACATCTGCTATATTTTACTTCATTATAAAAGGTGGAAACAATCCAGTTAGAAACTACACTCGGCTACTGATTTCAAAGGTAAATAACATTATTTTTGTGTTAAAAGCTGTATATTAATCTACATGTTTTTCATTAGATAATTATTTGTGAGTTGTGCATTACACTGTTTTTGATGTGCAATATCTCCAGTTATAATGGTATTGTTTCATGACAAACGCGTATTCTTTTTCCATATTGTATGTTTACTTGTGTGATTTTAGAATTGGTACATGAAAACACAAAGAGTATAGGAATTCAAATGTATGCATAGGTATATATTGAAATACTAATACATGGAATATCTTATATTGTTGACAATGCACGTGTAATTTAGTACTGTTATATTGAGTTCATGGTCTCGAATAGACACTTTTCTATCGTTGCTATTTTCTACGTGCAATGGTTAAAGTATTATTATTTTGTTCAATGGGGTTGATACATGTATAAACTCAGTATGTACCCTTTGGTACAAAATTAAACGCGACAGAATCAAAACTTTACCTGATTTAGAAAAAACGGGTAAATCAAGTTATACTCAGTATTTTGAAGACACATGTTTTACTTTAAAACATATTTTACAATACAGAATGGTGGGGACATTGCCACTGCATTGTGTAGAAGAGTTTGGTAATTGTAGTTGAAGTGTTTTGTTTACAAGAAAGTTCAAGGCGTAAATATTTTACATCAAACATGGATGGGTTCGGAGAATTTGGAATATTCATTTATCTGTTTTTAGACATCATGAAGACTTTAGTTAAATAAATAAAACACACAGATGTTTGGTGTTTATCAAACTTGTATAATACAATATTGAAATACATAAGTACTGTGTACATAATCTTATAAAATCTTCACGCATAAGACATATTTAATACGGTACGTAAGTGCTAACAGCAATTGTAATGAAACACTATCTTAGTATGAACTTCAGCTTCTAAACCATTCCAAGACACCGGGCTAATGTACATTTAGGGTAGCGGATAAATCAAACTAGAATGGCATTCGCCAAAGCCTTTCTAACGTTCGATTTTCATTGGTTTTTTAAAAATATGTAAACAAGCACTTCTTTTGAAAAGTCTTTTAAATATCTAAACATGTAAAGCAAAACAAGTGATGATACCTCTGACTACAAATAGAAATAAGTAACTACCTGTAATAAACTGAATACCGGTTTCAGTTTTTGCTAACATCCAAGGGTATTTTCCCCTACCTCGACATAGTTATTGTTACAATTTTATTACCATAATTGTATGGTTAGAGGTGTTAAACTTTCTACCATAGCACACAACAAAGAATAAACTTGATTTGAAGGCAGATACATAGATCTATGAAAAGGAGAAAATAATGTATAAAATGAAACAAACGGGTTAATACCCCATCCTGTAAGCCTTATCCAAAATTTGAAGATGACAATCATTTTATTATATTATATTAAGCGACTTACTTCTTTATATAATCATGAGCACCATTCGTTAGTTTTATTTGTTTAGATATTGAAAAGACATTTCGAAAATTTGAAAAGGTTCACAAAAATATGATATTCTAGATTTAGTCAGTCTCATCCTTACGTTTTCTTTGCCGAATCTAGACTTGTTCAACAAAATTATGTCTTCTAGGAAAATATAAACGTTAATAAAAATGTATATATCTAAAACAGGACCATATACAAAAAAGTTTAAAAATACCCATTGTTTTCATAAACAACATTGTAACATGAGTATTGATCACTTTATATGCTTTTTATATGTGTATGTTAACTTGGAAATACTTTGCTGTTCATTAGCTTTATAAATGTTCTTGTCAATGCTAATAAACTTTGTTGATGTTATAATAAAATATCGGTTATAATATGCGAATGGTTGTTCTGTTTTGAAATTGTTTCATTTCGTATCAGGTTATTTTACATTCTTGAACACAATACCGAGTACACATACATGAGACCTAAATTGTATTTATCACGATCTTTGAGCATAATGTCCTTCGCATATCGAAACAAAAACATGGTATATCTCTGGTTTGACACTTATCACGAATAAACTTGTAATAGCATGATTTGACTACCCGCCACTGCTGAATTAGTTTCTATTTAAATAGGCACGCTTTTCAAACAAAGTACGATAAATGCACGGGGAGCAACTAGACATTGCACATTGTTGTGTCTTAAGTAGTCATTTCCCTTTAATTCAAAGTTTCTATTGTTGTAAACTGACTTCAGTAGTAAATTTGACAGGTTTTTTATTCGTTCAAATGGTAAATATTGAGTCAGGAAAACTTTTCTAAGAGTTTAAAACATCTGTAGAAGACACTGCAATTAAATGTTCATATCTATAACAACATCGATATCCTTACTTTAAGCTGACTGAGGTTTGAAACAACCACTTAAGAGCTGTTACAGAAATTGAAAATAGAACACAAAAGAAAGGGAAATGAAAACAAGAAACATGTTTAAACATTTAACTTTTGTCTGCCTCCGTGGTCAGGTGGTTAGAATCACCGCCGCCTCTCATAGATTGATGGCGAAGGGTTCGAGTCCTGCTACCGACTATGTCTCAATATGTGAGAAAGTTGGTAGTTTTTTACGGAAAATATGAGTCGAGTACTTGTTCTTCCCAGGAACGATTGTATAGGTGAACTGCCAGCCTGTTTAAATGACTAAAACAGGGTTCGAACGGGCGTTAAACTTCTACAACAACAACATTTTACTCTGCAGTGTCCTTGAGCCGACATGGTTTGCACGTATGCACATATCATCCTCTCGATGAGATAAATCCTCTACCTTAACTTAATTAAATTCCTTCAAGGAGTTCAGGAAATCTGAAGTGGACACGCACTCAAAACAAGAATAGCACTTGACAATAAGGTATTATCTTGACCTTAAAACGGCTGAGGTGAACGTAAAACAGTGAGATGAAGTTTTGATACACTGTCAGACAATAAACAAAACAATTCCGAAATACGATACTGCTTTACTTGATATCACTATCAATTAAATACAACATTTTCTTCGAGCATACACCTGTCTGTAAAGATTACGTAATTAAATACATGTTATTGTAAATATCTTTCTCCAAATGATGTGATATGAAACTTATATGGAAGGCCATATCGTAAAAAGATATGTCTTAAAATAAAGTTGTATAATAATCTTTAATAATAATGAAATATTCTAGCGGACTTATGCTTTAGCGTCTGATTTTCTGGTCATGTCATTTAAATTGGCGGTGGTTAAAAAAAGTATATACAGTCGAAAAAAATAGAACGATCGGTAACCGTTAACCGGTAACCGATCGGATCGCACTTTACAGCATTGTTTAACAGTTTAGTATTTTTTTTACATTTGAGACAGTATATACGGTTTATAATTGTCGCAAGCAGTTTAGACGACGCCGGCTAACGTCGTTGCTATATAAATATTTGCTACAATTAAAAACCGTCTATACAGTTACAAACACAGTTAACCCTATAATAACCTTCAGAAACGATTCATATGACAGATGCAACATATACTTTTAAACGAAAAGAGAAATGGACCAATATAAATGTAGTGATCATTTTTAAACTTTAAAAGTACATGTAGTTACTACAAGATAAGTATGCAACATCACTAAACTCGTATTTCATAAAAAAATATTTTAAATCCTGTTTACAAAGTACTGTTTTGTCGATATTTTATGCAAAACATTCAAAATATTATTCACAAACAAATAGGCTACTCACAAGAAAAAAAATTAACGCTTTAAGTTTTCCCGGTTGGATGAAATAGGATATAGTTTACGTATTTGTTTTATCATGACGAACTGAACTGATTTTGAATCCAATCCTTTTCTTCATCAAGTATTATAATATAAATTGATGAAGTTTTCACTTCCTCATTTTTGAAGAACATGCACAGTTCAAGTAAGACGCATCGGAAATAATTATGTACTTAACACTTTATTAAATGAGCATTCGTCTGGTGTATTTTGTTTTGTAAACTCAAGTGTTTGCAAAATACTGTTATACGCTATGAGAGAATAAAGAAGTAATAAGAGAGTTCGATTGCTTACATCCACCCTAGACCTTATTGATCACTTTAAAACTGTTCAAACTTAAATCAGTTTATAACTCCTCTTTAAGCATAGTAATACTTAGGTGTACTTTTACAATGTTTACCACTGTGACAGTCATTTTGTTGTCAAGTGAGATATATCTTACAGTTCAAAAATGAATAAACTTTCAGCTGATCTAAATTTCAAATAACTTTACAAAAATTGACTACCATTAGTGTAATGATTTTCATAACGAGCTGGTTATGCCTTGAAAAATGAACGTATCTTAAATTCTTAATTAAGAAACATTGATTATACGTATATACGTATATTTTAGTGCCGGCTGACTGACCCGGCCATTATTTTGAAGAGCTTGAATCAAATACATACAGGATCCAGACCTTTCTCAAAAACATTACTGTAACGACACTTCCTTATTCTTTCTTTTAATAGCAAAGACATCGCAAACATGGTCTGAAAATGTGATAAAACCGTAAAATGTCGACATGATACAATATTGAAAAATGCTCTCGCCAAAGACAAACTGAACGACAAAACAAACATGTACTGCACTGCTTACATAAAAACAGTTAAAAAGGCGTAATGTTAACTCTAAGCATACAGTTCCTCCTAAAATCAAGAATTGTTATGTATTGACAGACTGTTTAATTATTTTAAGGTTAGAGTTGTTATCAAAAGGTATGTGTGTAAAAATTTGTGATAGGACTTCTGGCATTTTATGAGACTGAAATAAACAATAAATATTTAAAAATCGAAAACAAGCAAGAAATGAACTTGCTGTTTGTCTTATTATTAATGATTATTTATTAAGGGTGATAAGAAAACGAGATTGAGGAAAACTTAAATCGATACTTTGTAGTAAACATTCCAATTGCCTTAAATTATTTCACAATAGTTATATCTAAAGTAAGTAAACTTCACTTATCGATATACATTCATCAGTCTTAACGTCTATCATGGTGCAAACATCGTCACTGAGATCCTGTTTCTGATTGGTTATTTCAATGGATGGAAACATTGATGCGGATGTGTCCATAAACGATATCAATTCATACGAAAACGTTTTTGTTTTGTTTTATTTCATTATATCTTAACCTTGCTCGTATCAATTGTGAAATGTAATGTTCAGTTTTTAAGGCTGAATTCATTTTGCATTACCAAAAAGATATTCTAAAAGTAACGCATTGAGATGATTTGTTTACACGTTCTGTTGCTTACTGGATTGATGGCATTCATGGTAAGTGTGCTACTACTTTGAGTTCTTTTCTAGATCTACACTCAACAGGTTTAGAAACGCAAAAGTGGCAAAATATTGTTTTTAACAGTGTGATGGTGTTTCAAATTTATTCAAATTTCATACACAACATAAAATTGAATTCTTGTAAAAGTTTCATTAATTCATCGCAAAAAATGCCTTAAATAGAAATAAAAACAATAGCGTCATTCAAATAAAAATGTTCAACAGGGGAAATCTTTGCGTTTCTGATATCGGTTAAGTGTAGTTATCTTTTTATAAAAAGAATATTTTCCTGAAAAGTTGTGGTCTTTTTTTTTCACTTTTAGCTTAAACTTTAAAGTATGTTCGCTTATTTGATAGTTTGACTTTCAAGTGGTTTTACGACTCATCGGGCGAGACATAATGAGCGTGCATAATATACCATATAAAAAAACTAAGTGTCCGGAAGTTTTTACTGCTCTGTGCAGTTAAGGGATTTGATACTCGCGCGAGTTTTGTAACAATTTCAGCAACAGTTGTTAGAAGTGTGTATGTTTGGCAACTTGAAAAATACTGCTTTTAAAATATGTAAATCAAATTAATAGACAATGTTATAAAAATTGGACAGTATAGTTTATGATCAGCCTGCACATCATGATCTGCACTTTTCGTTATTCAGTCAGTAAATTTGCAGTAAGCACCCCTCTAGACAATTAATGGTACTGTCCAAATTGAAAGACCCGCCCAAAAGAAGTGAGAAACGTTTAATATGAAGTTCACACGGTTAAATTGATCTTAAACAACTGTCGAAGACCTCCTCCCAACACAAACACGAAATACCGAGTACAGCTATACTGTTTTTCAAGCTTTCTTTTCGAATGATTCATGAAACCTTTCAACAAGCAAATTAATTTATCCATCGAAATGTAAGATGTATTAAAAATAAATTAAAATGGTGGCTAAAACGTCATCTTTTTTACGTTATGAATTATAATTAATTATAAATATGCATTTCTCCAAAGAAAGAACAATGCCAGTGTTACCAATGCACGTGGCACCCGGGGATGCGGTACAGGCGGTTCCTTTTTTTCTTTGATTGTTAATAAGTTCCGGCACACCCTGGGACTTCTCCTTTTATGAACTTGTCAAGACTCTTGGCAGGCGCAGGTTGAAGAGAGACGGGTGCAGATACAAGGAAATCTTGTACGAATAGACCCCTTGGTGCTCGTTTACATACCCAGTGTATAGCACCGATACACGTGATGCTACCTCTGTTTTCTACCAAGTTCATCTCTAGATGGGTGGGAAGCACTGAAAAAAGCGTTTCTGAAATAATTTCCAGTGCTCCGGCCGGGATTCGAACCAGGGACCTTCAGATGTTACGCACTCGACCACCGCACCACCCAGCAGGCGGTTCCATTCTTTCGTATGCGAAAGCCGAAAAACAGCCAATGAAGGACGTCGCTTTAAACGTAATGCATCTTACCGGAAGCATTACAAACATACAGCTACTTAATTAACACAAGACCTGTAATAGGAATGTACATAAAGTCGTACGGTCCCTTAACCGATGTTAAAAGCAACCATTGTTTAACACTTGCGCTCTTAAATCCATAACAGTTTCATCAATACATACTGTCATGTACATTTCATCGCCTCACATAGTTACAAGCTATGAGCGTCACCGGTCCGCAACTGCTATATTCGCCACGCATATGGACCATGAACGCTACACAGCCCACAACGAACAGCTGATTGGTTCTTGAATCGGACGAGGAAGTTTTCAATGATAGGATTTATTTTGGATGGAAAACTCAATTTATTTGGTATTTTTAAGAAAGCAATACGCGAGAAATAAATGAAATGGAGACGTTGCCTGTCTTTATTCGTTTTCTTCTAATAACTGGAATAACTATATCTACGGTAGGCTTTTACTTTTTTACGAATGTGATGTTATTTGTTTGTAGGACTTTACACTAAAACGTGATCATTATAGCAGCAGTGTACCCTTTGTGTTTGTACTTTCTTTTGATTCAGTTCTGTTGCTGAATGATGCTATGTTTGAAGATTTTCCGTATTTTGTACCTTTTCTTTCCTATTCTTTAAGTTAAGTGTTCTTTATTGATAGGCTATTGGAGACTGTAATTAGTATTTTACGAATACCCTTGTGAATCCAGACATTTCGCTAATCCATCGCAGACAATACTATATCAGACATCCTTTTTTTTCAAAAGGCAATGTATACCGTTTGATGTCAGTTCATGTATTCTGTCTGTATAGTATAAAATCCGTATCCGTTCCTTATATTCGGAGTATGCTACAATAAATCCTTGTGTTAGACTGGTCATCTCAAATAAAGTGTTTAGGATATCTTGTTAAAGACTCTTTATTTTTGTACATAATTGGCCTTCATGTGATTCTTCTAAGGGCCATTTTACTATCCATCTGTGTGAAGACAGGTTTAAATGTAGAAGCGTGACATATCATTTTCGCACAACCTAAATGAGTTTCTTCAGTGGTAAACTTTCCTTACAATCGTTTATGTATGTGAAATATTTATGTCCATTTTGGTATCCCGGTGTAACTGAATATCTTAAATAAATGCAGGTCCTTTTATTTTGATTTTGGAAATATGACACCGTTTATTCACATTCGCCCGCTAAAGGGCTCGTTCCGTGATGTACTGTGCCGGTATGTACTTATTAGATTTACCGTTCCGTCGGAACTTCAAGAATGTTGGTCATGTACAGTGTGACGGCATGCGTGACGTCATAAACTGACAGAAAGTCTAAAACGTCAAGGAGAGGATAATTACTTGTTTCCGTGTAATTTCACGTTTCCATTTCACCATGTGGGCACCAAAAGTGATATTTTCACGAGTGTTGCGCAGTCTCTATTTATGGTGTTCTAAAGTGATATTTACGTGATATTACACCGATATTAACATTTAGTTTGTTACCTCCCACCAAAGACAGAGGGATATTGTTTTGGCATTATCCGTCTGTCTGTCCGTCCGTCTGGAGTCATTACTCAAGAACCAATAGATATAATTACCACATCTCTCAGGCATTAGAGTTTCGTTGTGGGCGAAGAGTAAAAAAGTTTTCAATTTTTAAAAAAATATATAGATCAAACATCTGCAGAAAGTCTCTCTGTGTGTCATTCTAAAACGCTGAAAGTAATGAAAAGCACGTCATTTGCGCGGCCATCGGCTCGAAAAGAGCATATCTACATTTCATTCTTGTGTTTAAATGAGCCCTATACTAAATCTACTCAAATCATAATTATTTTGACGGCAATAACATGTGCACTTCAGCATTTATGCAGGTCTATCTCCATGGCAACAAGATCTCGACACAGTTTCTTGTTGGAAAACTGTTTCATATTTAATTTTCTCTCAGACTACCTTTCTTTCTCAAAATATATTCTGTCAGCCGTCGGGACTACGAAGAATTAAATTAAAGTGTTGCCGCCCTAAATGTAATCGTGCCTGTTGTTTTGAAAAAAAAAGCGGAAAGTTTAGTATTCTGATTATTTTCTTTATCAAATGTACATTTACTTTTAGGATGTTTTGCAGACTCTATATATGACACATTTTCTTTAACATACGGCTAGATCTTATATTAAGAAAAAGTGGGTATAAACACTTTAAAAATGCTTGAGCATTGATGCTTTAACTTTTAGTGTTCCGCTTTCAAATTAATTTTTCATGTTGAGAAAGTCTAGTCTAAGGGTGTCAAGAAGCTTCATTGAATATGCAAACAATTGAATTGTTTCTTGAGTCATAATCTCTCAATGTATTAACAGCTTTATAATGAAATGAATAGCATTATTATCTTAAAATGTGCCTTTTTTGCATCTTAGTTGCTGTTCTTTAAGTGCATTGACAGAGGTAATGGATAACCTTCAGTTATAGTTTAGTTAAAAGTATATCTCATAACATGCAAAACATAATTAATTCAATATTGCTGTAAAACCAAATAAGTATAGATCAACATCAAGAAAGATATCGGAAGATGCATTATGCAGTAGTTATGGATGGATGGCAGAGATGTTACTGTGCGGATAAGTTTCAGTAGTAATGACACATTCTATTTTGGGAAGGTGGATGTAGGCAAAAGTATGCAAATTTAAAAAAAAAAATCAAATGTTTCGGGATAATATTGATAACCACTTCGTCTTCAATGTGGCAAATGTCTCTTCCTGCAAAGGCAGGTGATTGTATTAATAAGATATCCTTGTACGCAAATTTGAATTTTACGTGTTTTACAAAACAAAAAGGATTAAATCCCTTTAGTCAAATAGTCAACTGACACGAATAATCCTTGGAAGCAGTTTTTATACCTCCGTGACTACCTCCTTGTTTTTATACCTCCATGACTACCTCCTTGTTTTTATACCTCCATGACTACCTCCTTGTTTTTATACCTCCATGACTACCTCCTTGTTTAATAAAGGCCCTGTTACAAACTATGACCAGTGAGAAATTTGGCAGGTTACAGGACATTTCATTTTCCTCAGGTAATTTTATAGTCTGTACTTCTTTTAAAACTGATCAAGCTTATTCGCTTGTTTATTGTGAGTTTCCCGCAATTACACACCTACTCCTTTGTTTGGTAAAGGTCCATATATTTTTGAAAGACCTGCAATAACAATGAAAAGCTCGTGCGCAGGTCTATCTTTGCACGCGGACAGGTCTGAAATTTTTCTAGCCAGACCTGTCCACGGGCAAAGATAGACCTGTGCACGAGCTTTTCATTCTTAAT